>CALSBZ010046772.1:91091-101983 GCA_943591055.1 Gobionotothen gibberifrons
TGTGTGTGTGTGTGTGTGTGTGTGTGTGTGTGTGTGTGTGTGTGTGTATGTGTGTGTGTGCATGTATGTGTATGGGTGTGTTTCTTCTCTCCGGCCAGGTGAGAAGGTCATGCAGGATGATGAGTTCACCTGTGACCTTTTCCGCTTCCTGCAGCTGCTCTGTGAAGGGCACAACTCAGGTGTGTGTGCATGTCTCTGTTTCTGATGCCATCTACATGTATTGCTAAATATGCAGTAAACCTGTTCATGCTGAGGGGGGTTTGAGGCTTTAACTTGTCAGATAGTGTTTATTCAAATGGTGTTAAGTTGAGTTAAGTTACTCCTGGATATTCAAGTTTTGTATGAAAGCATTCATCTGGTTCCAGCTCAGATAGTAAGCTGCTGAGCTGAAACAATAAACTGATATTTCCCCACTTAGATTCTGCGACTGAAAAACAACATGTCAAAGAACTTACTAAGAACATAACCTCTTATATTTGTTATTCTACAAGCTTACCTCTATTTGAATTTCATTCTGATGACCGAGGCATTACTTAAGAAGTCATACAATCGTTGACAGAAAGGCTACCAACTCTTTGTTGATTTCAACACGATATGTGCAAAATTGCTATCTTTTATTTCAGACTTCCAGAACTACTTGAGGACGCAAATAGGGAACAACACGACTGTCAACATCATCATCTCTACTGTTGACTACCTCCTCAGAGTACAGGTCAGCTGTTCACTGATTCATACAGATCACATATTTATCTGGAATTCAACAGTCACATATTTATCATATAGACAAAAAATATCCCGTTAAGTTGAATTTTAGATTTGACTGATTGCTTTTAGTTCAGTAGGAAGTTGAGCAACACAACTAACACTTAACCCTCACCCTTTACTATTTTAAGTCTTACAGGATTTGTTGTTCTCTTTTAACCTTTACATTTAAGTTAATGCAATTCTTACTGTTACAATGCTATTTTATTCACTTCCTTTATTGTCGAGATACAATATGCAGGAAAAGTATAGTTAAATCTTATTAACAAAACATTAGAATAATTACCTGTCCAGGGGCCTGATTTATAAAAGGATATACGCTTACGCCAGTTTCTACGCAATGTTTGCGATTTATAAAATACTAACTTGATGGGAAAACGTTCGTCCCTCCATGCAAACTCTGACCCATGCGTACGCACTAAGCACAACAACGGGAGAGACGAGAAACTGCGACACCGTTGGCAGAAGGAAGAATGGAGAGAAATATGTGGAAATAATACCATAGATAAAATGTTACCTCTCATTTATCATATATGAAGAATTCATTTTCACAAATTGATTAAAGCCAATCTTAAAATGATTAAACAAACGCCTGTTTGAGACTCCACAAAAACATAACTTGGAGAAATAAATAAATACGGATATGTTATTTAAAACCACCTCGAATATGTTGTGTTAATGTTATGAAATGTTTTCTCCTAAATGATGCGGTAAGCAGAAGGACAGAATTACGTCTAAACTGACGCCGTTTTGCATTTCTATTGGTTATAGATACGAGCATGGTTTTATATACTATCATGTTTAATCGTTTAATAAATTGATAAGTCGCTCGTAAAACACAGGAGGTATGGAAACTAAGAACACCATATGTGGTAAATTGTACAGCTAATATAACACAACACATTAGTTGTATTTCCTTTAACTGGTGGATATAGAGTTGCTGCGGGGAGGGGGGTTGAGATGCACAGGCTGCAGTGGAGACGCTGCACACAGCTGATCGACAGCTGGGACACAAACCACCAAATGCAAAAACATAATTCAGATCCAGTCGTCATGACTCCACTCCGGAGGGATTCCCCAATCATTTCTTACAGTTTCTCATCAAGGGGGGGTCTCCTGTCCCCGGTACAAACACACTGCCTGAGGAAGGCTATGTGGATTTATTTGTCATTAACCTTTTTCGGACCACTTATTTATTTATTTTGGTGACGATCCGACCTCCATGCTGCTACTCTGGTTCAAACTGCATCCACCAAAACAATATGATTTATCTCCACCTCCCCAAAATAACCAAAATCTGACACGGTGTGAGATGTCTTTTTTAGATGTTCTGTCGTCATTTCCTGCGATCTTCTCCATGCAGTCAGTCAAAATGAATGAATGAATGGGCGTTTCTTTGACTATTTATAGGCAAATATGGGCGTTACGTGAAGCCCGCAAAAGCTGCACCGCATTTCGAGTCGGTTGTGATTTATAAAGGGAAACCGGCATAGGACGTGCCATACGCACTTTCCTCGCCGGTACGCAATGTTTTGTGAATTGGAAAGTGTCGGAACATTTCTGTACCTATTTTTTGGATTTCTACTACTTAAGCAACCTTCCCACGTCAATCCTACGCACGGCGTTATACATGAGGCCCCAGGTGACAATATCTGAGAAATTGGTCACAACAATTATTACCTGTCTCCCATATCTAAACCGCTTTGAAGTTACAAAACACTGTATTGCCTTGCATAGCCACACTAACACATTCATGTTACACTGGGATACTCTTTTGCACACTTGCAGTTGTTTTATTATAGAATGATATAATTGTAAAAAACTGAAAAATAGTATATAGAAGAAATCATCTGACCCAGTTGAGCATATAACATATACTCCTGGATAGAAAATCTCTAGGGCTAAAGCTAACATGTCCTTGATGAAAACAAAATGCAGGTTGTTAATAAACTGCTTTGTGTTTAATTTAGTTTTTCTCTTTAATTTACGTTTCACTCAGATTTTTTAAAACTCTACTGATTCCCCTAGAGATTTCTCTGTCATACATTTGGCTTAACAGTTGTTAAAACTATTCAAACTCTACCCTCATTTATTTCCCTGTAGTTGCTCTGTTTCATAGTGTTCTGTTTGTCTTCTCCTTCCCTTCTCCCGCCTGACTCTCCTCCAGGAATCCATCAGTGATTTCTACTGGTATTATTCTGGGAAGGATGTTATTGATGAGCAGGGCCAGAGAAACTTCTCCAAGGCAATAAATGTGGCCAAGCAGGTTTTCAACACGCTCACTGAGTACATCCAGGTACGAGAAAAAAACTGCGATTATCACAGATTCATGGAATGACACCTGTACTTCCGTCAATGTATAGATAAGTTGATCCCGATGGCCAACGGTGTGTGAATGTGTGTGTGTGTTAGCTTCCCTAGAGCAAGTGGTGCTGCTCTGCGTGAATGAGGGTGAATGACTGGTAGTATTTAAAGCGCTTTGAGGGGTCAAAAAGACCTGATAAAGCGCTATATAAGTACTTACCATTACCATTTTGAGTATTCTCAAAATGTTATTAAATATAAAATAATGAAAGGAAACAGTCATATTTAGTGAGTAGTAATTATTACTGAAATGAGCTGTTGATTAATTAATAATGATGTCAGATTCTTTAAGCAAAGACTATGTTTGCAGAAGATTGTTATTGGCAAACACTCCCATATCTTAGTGTAGGTAACCTGCTTAGTGAAGGTCAATGTTGTTGTGACCTATAATGTTGTAGGGTCCGTGTACGGGCAACCAGCAGAGTTTGGCTCATAGTCGCCTGTGGGACGCTGTGGTCGGGTTTCTACACGTCTTCGCTCATATGCAGATGAAATTGTCTCAGGTGATATTTCTCACATCCTCTCTCTGTTTCATTTTCTGTCACATTTCTGCTGTAAACTATTACAGAATAAATGTAGCCATTTTCAGTGTGTTTTCTCTCACCTTAGTTATAAACATATATTATATTATTCTCTTTGTTATAAAGATTCAGAAATGTCAGACTTTTATAAGCTGATATGCAATAATACATTTTCCTGGAATTTCTTATTAACCGACCTTCTCTATTTATTTTCTCTTTCATTGTTTCCCTTTCAGGACTCAAGTCAGATTGAGTTACTGAAAGAACTGATGGATCTTCAGAAAGATATGGTGGTCATGCTGCTGTCCATGCTGGAGGGTAGGTTTACAATCCTCAGTACTCCTGTAATACATTTTGAAGCAGGATTGGCTATCTGACAGAAACACCAAGTCACGAGGTTCTCAGGAGGATGTTTGCACTGTTTACTGGAATGTGTGCAATAAGCCATAGCATTGTTTGCTCCACAGATGTTTGGTTCATCTGTCAACAAAGCACTTGTAGTGAGTGCACACACATGGATTGTGGGTTCTGGATACACTGATGATGAAATCAATTGACATATTTAAGTGCCTGCAAACATGTTATTTGGTAAGACATTACATTTTGTGGATGAATTACACAATATTACAAATTAAGCTGTTATGCTTAAAATCCTCCCATAAAGTCGTTCAGCCCACGACTGGACATTTTTATAGATGGATGTGTCTGTTTACAAGAAGAAACTGGTTTTGCTAAATTAGTGAGGCAGACCACTGTTCATCTTTCACCTTGTCAGTAGCAAAAGGAGCAATGTCACAAGGACACAGGTCTCCCCAGTAAGCTCAGAGACCATTTCCGTGCATTGCAGATACTCTTTCTCCTGTGGAGGGTTCAAATGTGTCATGTTGTGGTTTCAAGAGACTTCCTGTACTGTAAAGGCGTTGTTGTGTTTGGCAGGTAACGTGGTGAATGGGACCATTGGGAAGCAGATGGTGGACATGTTGGTGGAGTCCTCCAACAATGTGGAGATGATCCTCAAGTTTTTTGACATGTTCCTCAAGCTGAAAGACCTGACCTCCTCAGACGCCTTCAAGGAGTACGACCCTGACGGAAAAGGCAAGACTTTTTAGGAAGTATCAGAATCATGTAAATGATGAGTGAAATCGAGAGAGCTGTGGATGATTTGTAGATGTATGCATGAACTTACAGGTGTCATCTCCAAGAGGGACTTCCATAAGGCCATGGAGAGCCACAAACACTACACCCAGTCAGAGACAGAGTTCCTCCTCTCCTGTGCTGAGACCGATGAGAATGAGCTGCTGGACTATGAAGAATTTGTGGAGCGCTTTCATGAGCCAGCCAAGGTAACAGCCTTGATGTTTACAGAACTTTAAAAAGTCTTAAAAGAGCTTTATTTTGTCCAAATGTAAGCCCTCAGTCCTTCAAATCTGTTATTAAAATCTATTCTTAGAGAACGGTTTTAACATCTCAAAGGGGGTTTAGAAGGAGAGCTCTTTTGCTATTTCTATTTCTGCCTTTTCCTTTTCTTTACCCTGATGTTGGACTGGTTAAAGGGATTGCAGTAGCCCTGCTTATTTGGTACAAGTCATTGCATTGTTCTCACTAATGCCCACACTGTGTGTGGAAGCCAATATAGGGCATGTCTTGATCTTGGGCTTCTTGATTTGCATCTCAATCAGACACTCATTTATCCTTTTGTTGGTTTTGGAGAGCAGAAACGTCTCCGTCTGCTTGAATAAGTGTTCTGATGGATACAAAGGAGTTAGTTCTGAATCAGTTTATAAGATGACCTGGGATAGTATTCATTAGTAAAAGATTAACAACAAAATGTAGATTACTTTTCATACTGTTACAACTTTCTACTTTGTTCATTTGCATCAAAATGCTTGAAAACAGCATCATATTTTCTGAATGCATCGTCTGTGGGTCAACCACCATTGGCCAGGCCATGTCAATGAACACTGAACCATTAAGGGTGTGCCCCCCCACTTATATGGGTCAATTTATCATCTACTGAATTGTGGGATGAAAATAAAAAAATAGGAGCATATAAATGTTTATATTTATTTGATGTGGAAGACCTAAACTGAGAAACAGAAACATGTTGATCTGTGATTCAAAAGGACATCGGCTTCAATGTGGCGGTGCTGCTGACCAACCTGTCGGAGCACATGCCTCATGACACGCGGCTGCAGACCTTCCTGGAGCTTGCGGACAGCGTGCTGAACTACTTCCAGCCCTACCTGGGCCGCATCGAGATCATGGGCAGCGCCAAGCGCATTGAGAGGGTCTACTTCGAGATCAGCGAGTCCAGTCGCACACAGTGGGAGAAACCTCAGGTAAAGACGAGGCAGTAGATTCATTAAATACATATCAAATGTGTCACTTAAATGTCATACTACTTGATTTGGTTACAGTGTTGCATAGTGACCCTCCGTTTACTCTTTGACTAATATACCATCTGCTCAGGTGAAAGAATCTAAGCGGCAGTTCATCTTTGATGTGGTCAACGAAGGAGGGGAGAAGGAGAAGATGGAGCTGTTTGTAAATTTCTGTGAGGACACCATCTTTGAAATGCAGCTGGCGGCTCAGATGTCTGACGCTGGCGAGCGCTCAGCGGTGAAAGAGGAGAGTGAGCGGGAGAAGCCGGACGAGGAGAACTCTGAGATGGGCTTCTTCTCCGTCAGCACTGTGCGCATGGCTCTGTTAGCTCTGCGCTACAATGTCATGCTGCTGATAAAGGTGAGAATCAAAGTGTGTCTGAGTAAAAGTATGTTTTATTAGGAATTTGGGAATACTCCTGAAAACCTGGTTCATTTTTCTGAAGAAAAACAAGTGATTACATTGTTCAGAGAAACTGCAGAAAAGAGTTTCTGTTCCACCAGACCACAGCCCTACATCAACCAAAGATACCAAATATATCAAAAATATAAATAACAAAAAGACGCTGTAGGCTTGTAAGTGGATACATGACACATGGCAAGTGGTCATTCTAACTTTTTTTGTTTTTTAAGTTAAACTAACTAAATACAGAGGTTTATTGGAGAGCTTTAGAAGTGTTGGTTGGTGAGTTTGAAGTGTGGACAGAGCCAGGCTGCTTCCAGGATGCTTGCTAAGTTCACTAGGCTAACCACATCCTGACTCCAGCCCTGTTCACACACTCATCTGATATTCATCTCCTCAGCTCTTGTGATTAGAGCATATTGCAAAGCCTGGTAGTATTTGTTTAAAATGTTCAGAATTCGAACATTTTCAAGATATTTAAATCCAGAAGGACGAACTGCTTTTCAGAAACACATACTTCTAAATGCTACACATGTGTTCTACTAGCATGCTGTGATGTGATTGTGTCATGAAGCTTTAATGTGCAGGGGTGGTTAGTGCAGAGAGAGGAGGAGCGGCAGTATTGTTGATGCTGTTTGACAATGACACACGACAGAGTGTATATGTTAGCCCTAAAAAGAGACTATTAACCAACAGCAAGCAGCTCATAAACAGATCACTGTGCCTCTTGTTCCAGGTCCTCTCTATGAAGAGTGTGAAGAAGCAGATCAAGAAGATAAAGAGCATGACAGTGAAGGACATGGTGACCACGCTGGTCTCTTTCTACCTGTCCGTGATGCTGGGCTTCCTCCACATAGCGTTCAGTGTGGCCCGAGGATTTTGCCGAATCTTTTACAACACCTTCATGGGAGGCAATCTGGTGGAGGGGGCCAAAACCATAAAGGTTAATACAGTTGTTTTTATAAAAACAATAAACAGTTGAAACACATTAAAACAGTAAATCCTGCTCCTAATCACATTATAATCTGCCTCCACCCAGGTGTCAGAGCTGCTGGCCGACATGCCTGACCCCACCCAGGACGAGGTGAGGGGTGAGGGGGAGGACAGAGAGAAGAGGGCCTCCCCTAAAGAGGACCTGGCTGACCTGGCAGTGAACACCAGTGAGACGGAGCTGCTTTCAGACATCTTCGGCCTGGACCTGAGAAGAGAGGGCGGCCAGTACAAGATCACCCCTCATAACCCCAACGCCAGCCTGACAGAGCTGCTCAACTCCCCGGTTCCTCCGCCGGCACCCCCAACCCCGACCACCAAACCCCCAGAGCTCAGACGGAGGAATCAGGTGAGTGTGAGGAGGTTTAATCAGGCGCTGAGCCCCCGGGTCATACAGGAGTTCCAATGCTGCATGTGTTTGTTAACAACAAGTGCACCTAACAAGTGTCCTGTGCTCATAGAACACACTGCTCATATCAAATCAGCGCTCCCTACACTAACAGCCAGCGTTAGACTTGTTTTGAATTCTCTTTTGGGGAGCTGTCAGTAAAACCCTCCACCCCATTATCCCACAGAGCCGTCTCATGAACTAAGCTTTGTGGGTCTGTTAATGCTGGGGTAGGATCCTTCACATAGGCTTACACCAAATGTGTTTATGATCACATTTACAGGAGCGCAAGATTATCTATCCTCTGAATTTGTATCTCAACATGTACCACATTGGTGAATGTAATCACAGAATGTAACATCTGGGTTGAGTTCTCTGTAATTACTCCTCTCATTGTTTTATATTGCCATACGTATTGCAGGTTAAAGTCATATTTCAATACATATTGCGTATTGAGGCCATTTTCTTTGATACAGATGAAGCACTTAATTTCGGACTCCAGCTTACCTATTCCTGCCTACGCCCAGTTTCGAGGAAGGTCAAGCCCTCCCACTATTTTCCAAGAGGGCGTTGCCAGATTTTCAATTTCAGGTTTTCAATGATCCATTGCAGCTGGCTTCATTATAATTACATTTATTTATAACGGGGGCGGTCTCAAGTCAAGCTGGAGGCTTTCCCTTGAGCGAGGGCAGACCACTTACCAATCACTGCCCTCGCGTTTCAAACTGTCCGAAATTAAGTGCTTCATCTGTATGGTACAGCTTCTTTTGAGATTAGCACGATAGCAGCACAACATGGAGATGAGAGCTCTGTTTATTTGAATGTGAATGATAAATACAAATATTTTGTCAGGTACACCAATAAATAAACATGATTAACAATCATTCGCTCAATATTACTCAAAAGAATCCTGATTATCATGAAAGGATCCTATCAGCCATGAGAAGAAGCTGATTGATAAGATATGTGTTGAAGCCTTGCAGCTAGCATGCCTACACAATGTTTCCTTGTTGTGTATTTATATGTTCTCTTTCAGTCGAAGAGCTCTTCCTCAGAGGAGAAGGAAACAACAGCAGAGACAGAATGTGAACCTGAGAAAACACCAGAGTATGTTCAAATGTTTGTTATCTTATCTGATTGCTACAACAGACAGAAACACTCTATGTGCTATACGGACAGTGCTAAAGTTATAAAGTGACTGATTAGAGCACGCTTACAAGTAACAACATTGTACCACTCCTTAAATAGTTTATAATTGGGAAAGAATCTACACTTTGTTGAGTATTCTGCCAAAATACATGTATATCTGTTTAGAAGAAAACTTGTCATTCAATGGGACATTAGCTCTGGTTTTCATTATTAAAAAAAAAGAAGTTATTACTTGGCCAAGTCACCCTCTGGATGATGCCCACAGGTTTTTTGTAGCAGTGTCTGAGTGTGATTCATGTTGTGATTTCAGGGGTGGACATGTAGAGATACAAGAGAAACAACAGAAGAATGAGAAGATGAAGCCAAAAGTGAGAAGGCATCACACCTCCAAGTCTGATGAACCGGAGCTGCAGGAGTCAGCTTTCCTAAAGAAGATCATCGCCTACCAGAGGAAACTTCTGGTACATGGAACACTTCTGTCTTTTTCTTTTAGAAACTGCTGTTAATAATTCAGTGAGGAGGAGAGTTCTCATTTGAAAGAATGTGTTAGCATGTTTAAGTCAATGTTAAAACAATACATATATGCCAATATGAAAATCAAATGTGTTTTGAACAGATTTCCCATTCTGTGTGAAAGTGCATTCTGAAGTGTAGCTTAGTAGGAACATACCCAGTCAGTCTTTGCAGCTGCTGAAGCCTCAAATGAACTTGTTTTAACCTTAGAATGACATTTGACTCAGAACTGGGACTGGGTTAGAACCCCTACATCTAGTGCTCAGTCTGGGACATCTTCAACAGTGTACTCTTCTTTGTGTCTCCCCTGCAGAACTACTTTGCCAGGAACTTCTACAACATGAGGATGCTGGCGCTGTTTGTTGCCTTTGCAATCAATTTCATCCTCCTCTTCTATAAGGTAATCGTCCTCTATAGCAGGGATTTTGTAATTAGTCACAAAACGTATTTCCTCAAATAATGAATCATTCAGACCAACAATCATTGAGATACTGTCAGGTCCAGGAGCTGTGTGAGTGTGCTTATACAAGATATAAGTCAAACATGAAACATAGCTATTATTTGCTCTCCTATAGAATGCTATCAGGTATTCTGTCTGATGTTGACATCCTAGTTTTGGGGACATGAACCCCTCTCTGACAATCTATAAAAACCTTGAACGTATTCAGATTGAAAAAGGCAGTGTATTGCATTGTAAGCATCAATCCAATATTTCATTTTACAGTCTCTGTCAATTCAACTAAGACATTGTCCCTACCAGGTTTCTACATCCTCCTCTGTGGTTGAGGAAAGGGAAGTGGTGTACACCAGCAGCCAATCAGACAGCAGAATTCAGTGGGATCCACTGGGAGGAGAAGCAATGGAGACGAAGCAGGAGGTGATGGATGAGGGGGGGGAGCCCCTGAAGCCCGTCACAGTGCGCTTTGTCTTAGAGGAGAGCACCGGGTACATGGAGCCCATGTTACGCATCCTGGCTGTCCTCCACACTGTCATCTCCTTCTTCTGCATCATCGGATACTACTGTCTCAAGGCAGGATGCTAACTATTGTTACAGCAGAAATACAAACATGAACCGTTTATCCAGTGTGTGTTGATATATAGCATCGTGCAATCATGTATATATGTCAGAAGTATCCAGATCCAGCCGTAGAGGCACATTTTCATCTGCAACCCACAGCAGGTTAAAGGAAACATACAAGAGCACACAAGCACAGAAGAAAACACATGAGAATAGGCAAAGGCAAGATCACAATCACAACTACAACTCATAAGCACAGTTGAAGCTAAATATGATCACATATCAAAGCACATTGACACAAACCCATGAACAAATAATAGACAAAAAGCATACCATTCAATGTTAGGGCACATATTTATCCTTTCAGCGATGTTTTCAAATATTCACATCCACAGGACCACAG
>CALSBZ010046772.1:117307-128306 GCA_943591055.1 Gobionotothen gibberifrons
TGACCGAGTATTACTCAAAAAGTACACTGTAAAAGTACCTCATTGTATTTGTGTTAGTATTCTAACAAATACTGAGTCCAACAGTACCAATTTTATTAAGAACTTATGTCTACAAATAATTTTATCTCATCAAATATAGCAAAAGTGGCATGATTTTGTTCTCAGGAGGGGACTTTGAGAGAGTATTACCCAAAAAGTAAATTTTATTGTTGGTAGCAGTCAAACTAGGACTGAGTCAAACTGACTGAGTGTCAGTTTTATTAAGAATGTATGGTACAAATTATTTGTATCGCAAATAAAGCAGAAAAAACATGCATTATTTTACTCTAGTTCTACTAGCGTCAGTGCCACTTCTCAGACTCCTGATCGCCTAACTCTGTTTAACCAATCAGCTCTGGCAGTTATGGATACCGGTTAGGAAGTCCTTAGCTCTCTAAAATTAGTTAATTAATTTAAATTAAAACTGTGAATATTGTACTTAAAATTATTATCAAATCTTCTATTATCCCTTTAACCAGTCACACAGTTTAATATGAATTTCTCCGAAGGTCAGTGTGCCTTTAGTAATGTTATGTTTTTGTTCAGGAGTATCAGTTATCCTTATTTTATGAATGAAATGGGTGTTAATCTGTGTCTAAACTGTGCCTAGAAAGATTATTTCAAACATGTATTTACTATAGAATATACAGTATATAGTTATGTGCTCAATACATTGATATATATAGATGCTTAAACACCATCTCCTGGTGTTAGGCATCCTGAGTGTACATGACTGTGTTATGTCCTCATTCAGCAGCCTGTTAGCGCCCCCTCCTGTCTGCTCCACTTATTACACCGGAAGGCCATTACTCAACACTAACCAATTGTGTTTCCTTTTGGAGAAATTTGTCATAAAGATGTGTGGACTGACACAGGAGTTGCAGATGAGTAACAGCAGAGCATGTCATAGTTTCCATGACCATGTATTCATTTTATGAAAATCAGTTAGACTGTTCTGTGATCTATCTGTGACGTCATTAGGCATATCACGTACCAAACTAACTTGTACGCCACTCAAAAGGACATCAACACCACTTTCACCACCAATGAGAAGGAAAGAATGACCTTTCTGTCCATCCTCATGTATATGGGGATTGCTGAGCTCCCAGCTGTTGAAGATTACTGGACCATGGAGACCAGAGACCCTCAAGTTGCCAACCTGATGTCCTCAAAGAGGTTCAGGCGGCTGAAAAGGGTTGTCCATTTCAATGACAACACTGAGCTCCCTGGCACCGTTGACCGCTTCTTCAGAGTCCGGCCACTGTTCAGCTTCCTCAATTCTGCCTTCAGGCATGAGCCGCAGACCCCCCAACAGTCTGTGGATGAGGTGAGGGTTGCATACAAAGGGAAGACAGCCGGCAACCTGAGATTCAGATTCAGACCAAGCCAGACAACTGGGGTTTTTAAGTTGTTTTCCAGGGCCTCTGATGATGGCTTTTTCCCCGACATGGTGCTACACCAGGGGAAGACTACGCTGGGGGCCCACGGTGAAAACGTGTTGCCCCCTGACTCCCGAACAACAATCCATAGGGGCCAGCAGATTTTCTCTGTCCTGGCCAGTACCATGTCCTCCCCCACCACCACAGCCATCTTTGCTGGTAACCTTTTCACCAGCCTGGAGCTAGTGCGGTACCTCAGACCAGAACTGCAGTATAGGGACAGCCAGGGAGAATATCATTGGAAAGCCCCCAAGTCCATCAAGGAAATGGAGAAAAAGGCTGTCCCTCGTGGTACATGTGACCACATCATGAGTGATGATGGGATCCTGGCCGCCGGGTGGAAGGACAACAGAACGGTCTCTCTGCTGTCAACAGACATGGGGGCGGAGCCTATGTCCTCAGTCATCAGGTCCTGCAGTGAGACCAAGACCAAGGAGCCTGTGAGCTGTCCAGCTGTCATCCGGACCTACAACATGGGGGGCATTGATAAGAGTGACATGTTGGTCCACCTCTGCCGCACCCCCATGAAGTCCAAGAGGTGGTACCTGCGATTGTTTGCCTGGGTCGTGTACAGGAGGGACTGCGAGGCCCTTGGTGTAAACGACGTGCCTCTGAAGAATCCAGGTGTTCAGGGCTGCCAGCGACCAGCCAGATGTAGCTCCAGAAGAAGCTCAGCCTCATCTGTTGACAGTCTGAGTGTTGCTGACCCCCAGCCTGTCCGCGGACACCACAGCCACACCCCACATGTGGCTGTGTGGTTTGATCCGTCCCTTTCCCATGCCCCTGTACAGGCCAAACGCCACACCTGCAAGTACTGCAGCAGGAAAGGCAACATTTTCAGGTCAAATGTGGTCTGCAGGGTCTGCAAGATCCACCTCTGCACAAACGCGGAGGGTAACTGCTTTGTCAGTTACGATGAAGAAGTGGAGTAATGTGTCATGTGATGTATGTTTATAAGTGCCTGCTTAGTTAATTAGTGTGTTTATTGGTTTACTTTTCAGCAAACTGCTATAATCTGTTCTTTTTGTACATGGTCCATGTACAAAAAGAACAGATTATAGCAGTTTGCTCATTTCCATCCAGCTGTGCAGTGATTGACTGTAATGATTTGGCGTAACACTGAGACCTTGTGGGGTATCTCATTTTGTGGGAGGGAGGGAGGGAGGGGGAGCAACATTGTATATCATTTAAGTGCCTATGTTATGTTATTATGTCCTATTGTTCTAAAATTCCTTTCACCGTATATGTATTTTTCTTGTATTTCTTATAAAAACTATTTTTTTTTACCACAAACGGGCAAGGAATCATATGGTATGGTATGGTAAAAATGTCACAAAAGTTAAAAAGTCTTGTTATGTCATCCAATAACACTCTAGGGTTGACATTATGAATTTCAAAGTATTTCAATGAGTGCCCTATAAAGGGTTAAAAGTACAAAATGTGTCTGTTTGGCAAAAGGCGAAATATCAATACCTCATATCAAAACCACCACCAACGTTCAAAGTCCAGTACAATTACCAACCAACGCAACACATTCTCACTCCCAACTCGGCCTGTGTTGACCATCATGTCAGGGTCCCTGTCGTCACTTTCCAACGCAAGGGGGGGGGGGGGCTTTAGCGTCTAGTTTAAACTATCAGGGAGTCCCATTGACTTGCATAGAGCTCCCTGAACGTTGGTAATAGACGAGTTGGGATCGCGGCGAAATGCTCTCCGCAGATCCATTCTCACAGCGTTTATCAACCTTTTTCTTACTCAATATCAAGCCAAACTTATTGTTTTTACTTCTTTATTTTAATTGAATAATGTAGGACTTTTGTCCGTCAGTTATGGGGAGAGTAGGGGCTCAGAATACTGAAATCTGTATTGTTTCATCGTTCTTTCCTTCTAATTTTGTATTATTTTCTAAACCACACACTGTTATTTACTCAACAATAACACATAATTATCCTTGTGTTTATGTATTTGTTTGATTAATAAACACAAGTTGGAGTCTGTCAGGACCGAGGGTCAGAGTGGCTCATAGTAGTTGCTTTAGAGAATTTTACACCCGGAAGTAAGTATTCTCTCCACTTCGCTTGACAAACCCCGTGATGAGTGATTGGATGTTTGAGTGTGCGCCGAGGGTTACGCCGAGCGTCGAACAGCACTTTGTCCTCGGCAGACTGTCCAAAACTGGATTTGAACGGGTCCACCCCGTCCCCCCCTCCCCCACTCCGTCCCCAGAACTACACATGCTGGCTATTGTGTGTTTCGTAACATGTTCTCTATGGCACGTCTCTACTGGGAATTGTAGTTTTAAAAGACGTTTTCGTATTTCCCATAATAAGAAGTTGCCAGTATTAAACTGTGTACATCCCTGGAGGTTTAGGGAATAGGAACACTCAAATTTAAAACATATAATTAATAAATGGGTGAAAATTGCTTGTGCCCATAATGGGTAATATATACCCACGTGACAGCTAAGGTCAGAAGAGCTTTATTTAACAGCTTATGTCTGTGACCCCTCCTGATGTTCATTGATAAGCCTGAAACATGCACTTGTCAAGGTTCAGAGGCACATTTTGCAAATATGGCAGTAGCCATCGATTATCTTAAGATAAGATATACTTTATTGATCCCAAGTTGGAAACATTTGCGTGACATCAGCATGTGTAACAGTTGTAAATATGCAGTGGTGTTTATTTGTAAATCATTTAGGATAATCACACAAATTCTGTGTTTTATATTTAATAATTCTGTGTTCTTTATTTATTGAATGTTCAATACATGACAAGGTCGGAGATGAAAAACTTGGGTCGCAGGTTCCTCAACAGTGGATTACATCTATCAATATTTGTGTATACCTCCACCATTAAACTGTCATATTCTGCACATTTCTTATACTATCTACATACATCTTACAGATGTAACGCTTCATTTCAGACGCCTCCCCGTGCGGGTCCGTGATCGGCACAGGGTGGGCCCCTGCTGAAAAGGAAAACCCCCCGCAGGACTTGATACGCCCCCTTGATAAATACATTTAATTATAATGAAACCAGCTGCAATGGATCATGGATCCACCAGGGGGAGCCGTGATTAAAAAGCTGCCGCAGTGGAACTCATGTGAAATAAACAGCTGATATAGCAGATATTTGTTAAGATCCATATGTCACGGATATGTCACGGATAGGATCATATTCTGTGCTAAATAAGAGACATGTAATCATTTACTAAACATCACCATGCTTTTATTTAACAAAATAATGTTGTTTAATTCACTTTGGCCTAAATACAAAACCATCGCTATGTTTTTAGATCAGGAAATGCAGCCCGGCTCAAACAAACGATTTTCAATCATCATCCTCACGATCATTTAATGTATCATATGTTCGCGAGTTGAAATGAATGCACTAAATTTAATCCATGTGAGTTTACAACAACAAAAATAATCGCTTTGTTTTTATATCACATCCGACTGGAGGAAAATGCAGCACGGCTCTCACTACCGATCATCCTAATCCCACGGGCAAACAATAATATGTACAGTGTTAATAGTTTACTGTATTATTAGTGTCTAATATTACTGGGGATTTCAGAATGGTACTGGATTTTGATTTATTGTATCGGCTTCATATCGCAATATATTCCCGAGGTCTGAAATGCAAAAATGTCCCACATTAGGGCAATTCACCCTACATTTAATCATTCAAACAAAATTATATTTCGTTTATTTTTAACGAAATAAATGTGGTTTAATCCACATAATTTACTGTGTTAATTGTTTACTGTAGTATTGTGCACATTACTTTTCGCTGCTTGTTGCACCCCTGGTTAGAAGCTAAACTGCATTTCGTTGTCTCAGTACCTGTAATATGTGCAATAACAATAAAGTTGAATCTAATCTTGAGCAGGAACAAATGTATTTACTTAGTACATATCTGACATTAACGATTAAACACATGTGTGCATTCTTTAAACCGAGTCAAGCCGACTCCGGAGGTGGCGGTATATGCACATTAAAGTGTGCACCTGATTGTTTAACTTGAAGGTGCCTGATGACATTTAATCATTCAAACAAAATCATATTTCTTTTCGGTAACACTTTATTTTGATAGTCCATAGTTAACACTCTATAAGTCATCAGTTGACATTCAACAACACTGTTTCAACAGATAAGTAACATGCATTCAACTAACTGCCAGTAGAATATACATTAACCATTAGTTGATGATCAACAGATAAGCAACTAAAGTTTAGTTGACTATTACATTAACCATTAATTGATGATCAACAGATAAGCAACTAAAGTTTAGTTGACTATTACATTAAGCATTAGTTAATGATCATATGTGTTCTGTTGATAGGTTATAGACTTTCTACTGTTCTCAACTGTTTTTCACTTTAATTGGATAGTCCTAACACATGCCTACAAACGCTTAGTGGAGAACCTACGAAAAGTATACTAATAGTCAACTCTAGATTCAACCCGATCTCACCAGAATGCGTACAAATGACACGACTTTACACGTCGTGCAATAGATACGCAGAACTCCATTTTTGCGTGCATATATACGCTGATATTGCACCTCAAACATTAAAACAAAGAGCTCTGTGGCTTCAGGCTTGATCGCCGTTCCAATGACAGTTTTAATGTTTGCGGTGGAATAAACGACACAGCAGCTTATTGGGTTATGGTTATGGTTAGGGTTAAATAAATGGCAAAGATATGTAGAAAATAAACGCATTTAAGATACGTTCACAACAAACGTAACGTGGGAGAAAATTGTAGAAAAAATACGTATTTGACATACGTTCATAACAAACGTAACGTGGGCGTATCATATGCATGCAAAAACGGACTTCTGCGTATCTATTGCACGACTTTTCAAAGTCATGTCATTTGTACGCATTCTGGTGAGATCGGGCTGCTAGATTAGTTGACGATCAACAGATAGTCAACTAAACTCTAAAGTTGCTTATCTGTTCATCATCAACTAATGCTTAGTTACTTGTCGGTTTGAACGGTGCTGTTGAATGTCAACTGACACATGTCAACTGATGCACTGTTGACATGCTACTAAATGTCAACTGATGACTTATAGAGTGTTAACTATGGACTATCAAAATAAAGTGTTACCTTTGTTTCTTTTTAACGAAATACATGTGGTTTAATCCACATCATTTACTGTGTTAATTGTTTACTGTAGTATTGCTTAACTTGAAGGTGCCTGATGTGAACATTTCCAGAAGAACTCTAGCTTGAATGGCCTTTGTATGTTTTCAGTACCCAACCATTTACACCTTCCTTTTTTCCCGTCAAAAGTTTGAATTGGAGAAAGGTAATGGTTATCGATGGTGCTTTTATAGCCTATTGTATAATAACTGTGTGATTTATATTGCTTTTCAAATGCATATGGCCACCCATTTACACTGCTCTTCCTGTCAAGAATATGAATAGAACTTAGTTAGATCACTTTACATTTCTGCGAATGAATTTTTAATCACACACGTCTCCCCACGTCTCCCCGTCCCGAAAATAAATAAATAAATAATAAATAAAAAGAGGAAACAATTTTCAAGTTCAGTTTTCACCGTTTTATTTAAAATAACTGACATAACAGACACCATACTGTAGGCCTATCTGCTGCGGAACGTATTTGTAATCCTTGTTATATTAGCACAGGCAGAGCCCTCTACTGGACTCTATGGGTACTACCTTATCATGCAAGCATTCACCTACTGAGATTTCTATGGACGTAGCCGGCCCCGGGGCGGGCCTACCTGAATGCGTGCGCATCTCACTTCCGTATAAAAGGAGGCCTCGCCTCCTGACCACTATCCTACACCACTCTTCAGCGAGCGGTATAGGACAGACAGTGCCCCAAGGTAGAGGGCTCCGCCTGTGCTAATATAACAAGGGTTACAATACGTAACCCGGCGTTATATCTCTCACAGGCCCCGATGTATGCACGCACTGTCGTCCAGCACACCATTCCACCTCACTGTCCCAGACCGGCTTTAGCAGCCACTGCGCCTCACTCACCTCTCCCTCGGTTGTAACCGTGGAGAAGACTGGGCTGCGGCTGATAGAGCACACCCTGACGCGCTTGCCTCGCGAAAAAAGTGTGCTCGAAAAACAGTGCTGAGGGCTCCCCTGCATCCGCCTATAAGCAGACAGGGAAAAGCCCGCAGCCCTGTATGGGTTCACTATGCACTCTCCCTCCTGAGTCCCTAAAGAGCACGGGGAGAACGCAAGTGCCCCCTATGTCCCCACACTCAAACACTGACCCCGTGCAGAGTGTGTAGGGACTATAGAAATGCTTACGTCTGTTTCCGTCTGTTTAGTGTAGTGTCTTAAACTCGAAAATGCTCGAAATGTCCCTTACAGGCCTACGTCTGTTTCCCGTAATTTTTTATTTTGAAATTCAGTTCCTGACTGTCGCCAAAAAAGCCCGAGATTATGGAAACAAACCAATAAATAAAAACAAGGATAATTGTGTGTTATTGGTGAGTAAATAACAGTGTGTTATTTTGAAAAGAATAACAAATTAGAAGGAAAAAAAGATTTAAAAAATACAGATTTCAGTATCCTGAGGCTTAATATTGAGTAAAATCATGTTTTTATGAACCACACAGCTTCCGGTCTTCCACGACCCGACCGGAGAAAAAGACGTGTTGCAGGCACGAAACGCATTACCAGTAGAAATACATTGCTTTTAAAATCGTCCTGTGTGACACGAAAAAAAGGGGATAATGGTGTTGGTGAACACGAATCAATAGATTAAATGTCGTGACTATAACACGAAATTCCGTGAGACTGGGTTGCTGACAGGGTGGCACGTAGCGCGCCTGCATCCAACACCACTCCCAACTACAACGCCTGTTGTTGAGGTATGGGGGTGCTCTTTTCTCAATTGATCGCAAAGCCTAACTTGGTTAAGTGTGTGATCAATTGTGCTGTGCAAAGCATTGCCTGTTCCCTGGACCCAGCCATGACTATGAGGTTGTCTAGGTAAAAGAAAAACTCTCATGCCGTGGGTGCGCAGCGGTTGAAGCGCAGTGGCCACACATTTACTGAACGTGCGTGGTGATAGAGAGTAGCCAAACGGTACTCTGTTGTACTCGTAGGCTATCCCCTGGAAGGCAAAACGCAGACACTTTCTGTGCTCCGGAGCGATTTCCACATGAAAGTATGCGTCTTTCAGGTCGATGGTGGTCAACCAATCGCCCGGTTTGCACTAGCCCCATTAACTGTTTTAATGTTAACATGCAGAATTTCCTGCAGGCAATGTAGCGATTCAGGCTGCTGAGATCTAGAATAGATCTGAATTCCCCTGCCTTCCTGAGAACCAGGAAGTACATGGAATAAAGACCATTTTAGTAAATTGCCCCGTTTCAGCGTCCAGTCCATCCACTTTGTTAGTACACAGCTGAGTTTCCATTTCCCATAACATTGTGTTAGGGGACAAGCCCTCAGCTGGGGGGCCGCAGCTATGAAGCTGTGATACTCTCTGGTGACCCGTTCCGCCACAAAACTCCCCGTGAAGGGAAGATTTGCCTATGGAGGGTCGACACAGAAAGGGCCGATTATTTACTGAGGTCCCTGAACGCACCGTCGTGCGCTCTTGTGTGAGCGCACGCTCCACCATAATGCTGTTTTCGCCACTACGGTAAACAGCATTTAATCGGAGTCTTTATAGGCGTAGTGTGTTCTACTAGAGTTTACAAACGTAAACCACCGTTCCCCTGCGGAGGTCCCTGAACGCACCGCGGCCACTCTCACGAAGGCCACGCGCCCACGTATTAACGCTGTATTTCCCATTCAACGGTGAAATGCATTAATCGGAGCTATTATACCAGGCAAGGTGTGTTTTCTGACAACAGCACGCCGGCAATAGCGTATCTTGAACCCGCACAGTGCTTTGACAGCACACGGTTTATTCCACTCACGTGCACGTCCACCCTATACTTGGGTTTACAGCAGGGGACGGGGAGTGTAGGACAGTGTTTCTTCCTCTGGGGATGGGCAAGAATTACTCCTTATCCCGTGAGCAAGGAGATCGATCCAAAGAGCCCTTCTGTAAACACGGGGGCTCCCAGGAGATCAACACAGTCCTCTTTGGAAAAATGCCATGCGACGTGATATCCCAGGGCAGCGGCGGCGGCCTGTGATGAAGTAGGGTCGACCCTATATCATGTGAAGCCACCGAGCACCGGTCCCCGGGGGAACCGGGCCTGGGGCAAGGCCAGTGGACCAAGCTACTTATTGGGCCTTGCGGCCCAATAATCGCTCTGACCTGGTGAGGCGGGGGCATCTCTAGCAATGAGCGAGTTGCCCACACACCCGCCGCCATGATCATCATCCAGGGAGAGTACAGCCCTGGGCGGTGGACTTCCATGGACACCGGACTCGGAAGGAATGGCGAACGTGAAATGGCACCGCCTCGGCCATATCCTGGTCCCCCAAACACTCGAAGCAGAGATGGTGGGGATCGGCGCCCGCTATATAAACCAGGGCATAATTCCAAAAAATACTCGTTTCTTTCTTCCTTTCTCTCAAAAAATATGTCTCTGACTCAGTGCTAGGCTATCACCTCCGCTCACTGAAGAGTAAAGGATAGTGGTCAGGAGGCGAGGCCTCCTTTTATAAGTGAAGTGAGATGCGCACGCATTCAGGTAGGCCCGCCCCGGGGCCGGCTACATCCATAGAAATCTCAGTAGGTGAATGCTTGCATGATAAGATAGTACCCATAGAGTCCAGTAGAGGGCGGAGCCTGTGAGAGATATAACCAGGACGAGCTATTTCAGGATCTGTTTTTCGGGGGCTACTCAGTCTCTCATTTACCCGGCTCCTGATCTTATGCCACTGGTCAATGTTCAGATTTGGGAACCGATTGGAAACATAGGACTCAATCTTTTGCTTCACATTGAGGGGAAGAGGCATTTTCCCATTGGTCCCAGTCCAGTTGGTTATTTTCACCATTCTCCCATATGTTACAAATGGCGTTATGGCCATGAACATATTAGCAGCATAGATCTCAGGGCGATGCTGACCCTTAAAAAAGCTGTCCTGGTAAAAACTTTCCTCTCGATCTGTGGAAACTGCCCTGGTGGGTTCATCAGGTGACCGTTCACCAGCCCCCACCCCCCATGTTGCCTATGCTTTCCTGTGTTGCGAACTCTTTGTTTAAAACGAATTGGCCATCGGAATGTGTGGAGGAATTCTCCCAAGGGGGATGGTCACATTCCACAGCTCTCCCCCCCCACTCCTGTGATCTCCCAACCCCCAGTCTGTAGGTTTGTGTTTGCATATTTCTAGGCGCCGTACAGGCCGTAATTCATACTGGTCCTCTCACGCACATACATTCTCCTTATACAAACATATATGAGTCCGTATACAATATATGAATGTGTGCATTGAAATATGATAATATGAGAGCAAAATGTATGAATGTGTGAGTGTAAATATATACGTGTGTGAGATTGAAAATGTATGTATGTAAAAGGAGAATATATGTGTGTAAGAGTGAAAATATATG
>CALSBZ010046772.1:128316-150807 GCA_943591055.1 Gobionotothen gibberifrons
TGTAAAAGGAGAATATATGTGTGTAAGAGTGAAAATATATGTATGTATAAGGAGAATGTATGTGCGTGAGAGGACCAGTATGAATTACGGCCTGTACGGCCCCTCATATATTTCAGTGTTAATTTTGGCATCTGTTTTTGATTTAGTCTTAGTCTTAGACGAAAATGGTTATTAGTTTTAGTCACATTTTAACCATTCCTATCCTTCGTAGTTTTAGTCTAGTTTTAGTCGACAACAACTCAAAACGTGTTAGGCTAGTTTTAGTCGACGAAAAATTACATTTTAGTCAACTTTTAGTCAAAATGTGTCTCTATACTCTCGCTCCGTCCCCGGCAGATCTCTGTGTCCGCTGCAGAATGTTAGGCCCCGCCCCCCGCACACAGAGAGACACAGGGAGATCGCTCTTCTGGAGTGAAGAGAGCGGAAATAATGATATTGCAAGTTAAAAACGTAAGATGCATTTTGAAAGACAAGATGGACACTTGGGGGAAAATAAATTAAATGTCCGATAGTCCACCATTTCCACCGGAAATATCAAACATTTAATAAAAGTGAAAAACAATGAACAAGACTTAACGTATTAATAATAATTTATTATATTTATTCCGTTTGGATGTAGGATTTTTGACTTTGTTTAGAGCAGTGATCTTCTCTGCAGCAGAGAGCTAAGCGCTGTCAGACCGGACCTAACCCTGAAAAGTATTATCATCTGAAATTAATCATTATGTTATTAATATTAAATACATATAAGTATTTGTACAACTTGTATTTAGAAATACTCTGTTGTAATTATTGATGCATAAATGTGTTCATCCATTCAATGTGGAATCTGCTATAATGGGGTTAATGTATGATATTACTTAATAATACAATACATTAGAATATATGATATGATAATTACATTTGAGTTGTATTCATTTCTTATTTCATAGTTTCTCATTATTATTATTTTTATTTTTATCGCTCATCTTATTTTTGATTTTATTAATCTGTGCTATCCTGTTTTTCACTCTCACCCTGTTGCTGTTTGAACTACTGAATTTCCCCACGGGGATTAATAAAGGTCCATCTTATCTTATCTTATCTTAATGTATAAGTTGATTTACTTCAATCTAATGTACTGTGTAAAAACATCCCAACAATATAACAACAAATATACTGCATAAAGCAAACTATATACTTTATTTGATCTAAAATATTGATATTTGTTCATTATAGTAGCCTGTGAAAACCATAACAAATAAGTGATTAGATGCTACAGTATTCAGCAAACACAACTGCAGAGCTGCAAACATTGCAAACAGACTAAGTTCTACAACACCCAGTTGTCTTTGTGTATTTGTGAATGAAGCACCATCTCATGGTTAAATCCTGTAATTGAACAAATGGAGAACTTTGGCAACGCCCTCTAGCAATTTGGCAACACCCCCAGCCACTGGGATCCGCTGGGTTTTTGACTGGGACACACCCATGTGAGTCCTATCTGGAGTGCTACATCTGTATAAGAGTATAATACATATGTCTAATATCAGTTAAAATAAGTGCTTAAACATACAGTAGTTAACATCGCAGGAAAGCAATATATTAGTATTTTGTCAGGCTTAATATTTATACCCCCAAAGCTTTTTCCTTATTCAAAATAAGACCTTAACCTAAAGTATTCTTTAAAGTGGACCTATCATGCTATATTTAAATGATATATTGTTGGGCCATACCTATATAAGGTATATTTATACGTTTCTGTTTTCAAAATACCAAACAGATCATGCATTTTAGCCATGCCTCATTTCGCTCTATGTGCTGTTTGCTGTCTACGGGGCTGATCTCTGTGAGCTGCAGCTGACCACGCCCCCCTGCAGGAGAGGGGAGCCGTGCTCTGATGAAGTCAAGAGGGGGAGAAAAAAAGATCTCCGTCCTCCGTGTTTTATTATATAGAGTCGTTATTCATTTGTTTTAAAGCTCAATAAATAACAAAGAAGACCTTTGACCGGCACTTTTCTAATTGTGTCCGGCGAAAGAAACTGAAATTGAAACTCTGCCGCACGGTCCTCACGTTCCTTGGAAGAGGCGGAGAGGTGGGTGTTTGTCATCTGCTGGTGGACTACCGGAGAGAATTACAGCGAGGGAGGGATTGCATTGAATAACAGCAGCAGGAGCTGCCTCGGGGAGGAAGAAAAAGAGCCAGAGCGAAGAATAAACAGAAGGGTAACCATGGTAACTATGGGCGGGAAGTCTTCTTCGCTGCTTTTGTGGCAGACTACAGTGCCACTTACAGGCCTGGCATATGTACTACAACGTCTCCAGCGCTTTCGAGTGGCAATGGCCGGCCGTGGCCCAACCTCTCATTCCCCTGATAGGTGGAGAGTTGACCAATCAGGCGGAGTGCACCTATAATACGTCATAGAGGAGCAAATCAAAAATCCACATGTATCAAATCCGTTGCAGCCCCGTTTCTAGAGATTTGGGTATGGAGGAAAAGAGAGAGGGTTGTGTTTTCTGACACTTTGTGAGTTCCCTGGAACACCGGGGACACATATGTATGTATCAAATACATCACAAAGTGCATTTTGCATGATAGGTCCCTTTAATGTTTGAATAAAGCCTTATTAGTTTGTCTGTCTGTGTCTCCTATTAATATCTAATAATAAAAATAATACATTTCAATAACGTGCTTTAACCACCAGGTGTCCCTTTCTATCAGCTGTGCACCGTTATGGTGTAAATACAGCCTATCTACCCAGTGGCGTTGCGCAATATTTCGGAGCAAATAATTATAATGATACACTGTTGTACTACTACAGGCAGTGTACACATGACGGGGACGGGTTGCCTAGCAACATAGCAGGGAGGGGGGGGCCCCGCCCTCTGCGCCCTGTTCCCGCGTTACGAAATCTAAGAGGATAGCCTACAGTGGGGGCGGGGCCCCCTAAGCTCCGGGGCTCTACCAATAGAGAACCGCAGTGACGCGTCCTAAAACCCAGAAGTAAACTCCTTCCGGTTCTTTCGTCAAAAACACAATGCAATTGCTCCATTCGATTTTAGAAAATAGCTCGAAATAAGGTCTGTGGTTGACACACATTTAAGAGACGGATCACGTTTTGTTCAGCCGGATAATATCCACATCTCTACCCTACTTTTATAATTTTCGAATCATAAATATAGTCGCAAGAAGCAAAATGCTAACGTTATGCTATAAACGAACTACAGCAGGGTCGCTGCTTCAACGTCACGCCAACTTAAGATCCATATTCAAACATACAGATTGTAACATAACGACCTCCTCCACTCCTCTGACTCAGGCAACCTGAACATCCTCATCCTCCTCGACCTCACCGCAGCATTCGACACCATCAACCACACCATCCTGCTGTCCCTCCTCGAATCATCACTCAACATCACCGACACTGCACTCTCCTGGCTGAAATCCTACCTCACCGACAGACATCAGTTTATTAACATCAACAACTGCACCTCCTCCACTGCTCCTCTGTCCCAAGGCGTCCCCCAGGGTTCGGTGCTTGGCCCCCTCCTCTTCATCCTCTACATGCTCCCCCTTGGCAAAATAATTTGTCGACACAACCTTCAATTTCACTGCTACGCCTGTGGAGGAAACTTCTGTGTAGCAATGCAGTGGGAGTCACCGACTCATGAAGGAGACACGAGGAGAGCTGGAGCTTTGATGGCAAACACTGACGGTTTATTTGGAGTTTCGGCCGGAGAGTTGACAAGACAGGTGGTGTGTAACGGGTTGACACAGCGGTTGCCAAACCAATTCTGAAGAACTCTTTCTGCAGCTCGATGTTTTATCTAGTTCGGAGTGTAATAGTCAACATTCTTTATCAGCGAGACTAAGCAATATGGACCCTGAATCTAACTAGAGCTCTCCTCCATAGACTGGCAACAACAATGCGCCCAAGCTGCCCCTCCTTAAGAGAGATAGCAGCTATACCCAAGGCCGTAGACCAATGCCATGGGAAAGGAGACAGTGAGAGGAGAACATTATGAACTGTGTCAAAGGATGAATACCTAAGCAAATTATTTCCCTAACAACGCCGATGACATCCAACTTTATATCTCAACAAAAACCATCACCCCCACAACACACTCCACTCTCACCAACTGTCTCTCAGAAATAAAAGCATGGATGCAAACAAACTATCTCCAACTGAACAGTGCCAAATCAGACATCATCATCATCGGCCCCCCATCCCGTATCAAAGACATCCAGAATTTCAACTTCACCATTGACAGCCACACTCTATCTCCCCCCCCTCACATCCGCAACCTCTGAGTCATTTTCGACAGTCAGCTCAAATTCAACCACCACATCAATCACATCACCAGGACCACCTTTTTCCACCTCAAAAACATTGCCCGTCTCCGCCCATCACTCTCCTCCTCTGCTGCTGAAACCCTGATTCATGCATTCATCACTTCACGTCTCGACTACTGCAATAGCATCCTCTACGCGGCATACCATCCAACCTCCTCAATAAACTCCAACATATCCAGAACTCTGCTGCCCGCCTCCTCACCCACACCCGCTCCCGAGACCACATCACTCCCGTCCTCCAGAACCTCCACTGGCTCCCCGTCCGTCAAAGAATCAACTTCAAAGTCCTCCTCATTACTTACAAAGCCCTCAACAATCAGGCCCCCCCCTACCTCACAGACCTGCTGCACCACCACACCCCTTCCCGCTGCCTCCGCTCATCAGAAGCCAACCTCCTATCCATCCCCACCCGCACCAATCACCGGACCTGGGGGGACAGAGCCTTCTCCGTCGCTGCCCCCTCCCTCTGGAACTCACTCCCACAACCCATCAGAGACTGCACCGACCTCACCACCTTCAAAAAACTCACCAAAACTCACCTCTTCAATCTGGCTTTTAATGTGTGATTGTTTTTGTATTATTTGACTCTAACTTTAACTATATATTTATTTGTTGTTCCTTTCTTTTCTTTTCTCTTCACTATATCTGTAAAGCGTCTTTGAGCACCTGTAAAAGCGCTAACAAATTAAATCTATTATTATTAAATGGTACAAGTTGAAGCGTTTGTTTGAACAGTTTGCAGGAGGCAGGTACTTGCTTTCAAGCAGAACAGGGCAAACAAACTTAGCGGGAGTGTTTTACGTGTTCGGTGTAATGACGTAAAACGGCCTGGACAACTTCTGTAGTCCTATTCAGCCACATGTTAACAACCATCGTTTTTCAGGCACGTAAACTCTTCAAAAATCACCAGCGGGGTCACTGCTGATGTATTTAATGTCGTAGAACAAAACGTGATCTTTCTCTTCAATTTGTGTCAAACACAGACCTTATTTGGAGCTATTTTCCAAAATCCTATGGAGAAATTGCATTGCTTTTTATCGAAGGAACCGGAAGTTGTAAAAATGCTAACTTACTTCCGGGTTTTAGGACGCGTCACTGCGGTTCTCTATTGGATCAAATATAAAAGTCAGCCGAATTAGTGTTGATACTGCAAGGAGACTTATATTGTGAAGAGAAATTGAAGATGTTGTTTAATTGCTGATATATTTATGATCCACGTCACATATTCAGTTTCTGCGGCAGTTCTTCCTGTTTGTCCAGAAGTCTTCTCATCAGGGCTCTATAAATAAAGAACTACGGCAGATGTGTAATATTTAATGCAGCCGAACCGTGTATTGCAATGCCGATATGTGATGACTTCCAAAGAGAAAAGCAAGCAGAATCGGAATAAAGTATTATTATTATTTGTTTTTAATGTTTTCGGATTTGACATCACATAAACACCATATCCCAGCGTGCGTTGCGGCTAAACCATCCAATCACAGAGCTTGAGGACTCATCACAGGGTTTGAGTAAAGCGGAGAGAATACTTACTTCCGGGTGTAAAATTCTCTTAAGCAACTACTATGAGCTGCTCCGACCCTCGGTCCTGACGGACTCCAAAAGTTCGACATTATACAATCAAACAAATAAATAAACACAAGCGTCGGGGTGTAACGGTTCACAGAATTCACGGTTCGGTACATACCTCGGTTTGGGGGTCACGGTTCGATACGGGTTCGGTACGGGTTCGGTACAACAAGAAAAAGCAAAAAAAAAGTCCCAAATGCATAATTCCAGGTTTGTTGTTATTTATTTTTGAACAGTAGTGTAAGTTTCAGTTTAAAAATAAGGAACTCTAACATTTTGAATAATTAACTGTATTACACTGTTAAAAACAAACCACAAACAGTACCACAGACACTCAGATGGCCATATGATCTATAATGGCTGATGTCAAACAAAAAGGTTCAATAAGCTGTAAAACTAAAAAGAATGTCTTGAAAATATTACATCATAAATAATAAGAAAGTGTTTCAAGAGCGCATAGCAGTTGAAATATATATGCCAATAGCTTCCGTTATTTATTTATTTTGGTCTCTATGCTTTCATGTCTATTGGCTTCTTAAAAACAGCGGGGATAAGCTGTTGAACTGCTGTTGTCTTTTGCCGGGCTCCGGTGATTGGCAAATCTGGGTGATGTCTTCTGATGTTTGGCGTGTGTTACCATTAGTATACCGCACCGCTGTCGAACAACGCCGACCACTCGTCCGATCCACCGCTCGCACTCCATCGTTATTGTAGTCCACAGGGAACCCGAAATGTTCCCACACAGCTGATTTAAAAGAAGCAGGTGGGTTCTAGCTCCTGTGTGTTATCTGAACTCACCATACTAACTTTTCTTCTTCTTGTATTTTGTTCGTTTTGTTGTGTTTTCTTCTTCTTCTTCATTTGTTGTTTAAGAGCTTTTAGGCGCAATACCGCCCCCTGGATTATAAATAGTGTCACTGCCCTGAATGACAGACCTTTTGCCCACTCGTAAAAAAAAAAGGCGTATTCATCCCGTTACACCCCTATGTGTTATTGTTGAGTAATAACAGTGTGTGGTTTAGAAAAGAATACAAAATTAGAAGTAAAAAACGATGAAACAATACAGATTTCAGTATTCTGAGCCCCTACTCTCCCCATAACTGACAGCAACAAAAGTCCTACATTATTCAATTAAAATAAAGAAGTAAAAACAATAAGTTTGGCTTGATATTGAGTAAGAAAAAGGTTGATAAACGCTGTGAGAATGGATCTGCGGAGAGCATTTCGCCGCGATCCCAACTCGTCTATTACCAACGTTCAGGGAGCTCTATGCAAGTCAATGGGACTCCCTGATAGTTGAAACTCGACGCGAAAGGGCCCCCACTTGCGAAAGTGACGACAGGGACCCTGACATGACGTCAACATAGGCCGAGTTGGGAGTGAGAATGTGTTGACCAACGCCACCTTAATTAAGAGTTCCAATATGATGGGGCTTGAGAAATATTAATCATTCTCTGTGATCATGGGTTACTTTCTCTCAAAGACAGAAAACAGGAAGTGAGTCTCAAAACTGGTGATTTCATCTAGTATAAAGACAAGATTAAGTTTATACATTTTGAAGATTATGCATTATCCCTTTAAGGAAGCCTTTAAACCGTGTGTTTATTTATTAATTTAGGGCACAGAAAACTATAAAATAATCTTGAATATATTATATTTTCAGCATCTATTGAGTTTTTACAGAGGAATATCAGCTGAATTTGTTATCAAAAGGACCATTTTGGGGGGTAAGGTCAACATTGACGGAGATATTTTAACATCACTGCTTCAACAGTCCTGAAGCTACACTCTTGGCAATATGCATTGCTTCCTATAGAACTTTTGATGCAGTGTGTGAAATACCCGTCAATAATCGGGGGGGTCCCCATCTCCCGTTTATTGCGCAACACACCGGTCGAAGATTTCTCAATATGCAGTAGGCCTATACAATACTTCATGGATGCAAGCCAAGACAATCAGTAGTCCATAGCAGCGTTTCTCAACCGGGGCGCCGTCTGGCGTCTTCAGGGGTGCCGTCAAATTATTCTGACATTCATTTGAATGAATTAATAAGCGACCGTTAAAGAGCCGTCTGTTTTCGATTCTATGCGAGGAAATACTTTTGCCAGCCAAAATAGAAGATATTTGTGAATAAATGTTTTGAATTATGAATACTGGACAAAGTAAGCTTAAAAACATTTTAGTGACCATTGCAAGTGACAAATACATATTATAATTTGAGACCCCCCCCTCAAATGTAGCTGTTGAGGCTTTCAGGGGGGCTCAGGTGTTAATCGGGGGGGGGGGGGGGGGCGGGTCCATGTGCCCTCCTCAGGTTCAGAAGCTAACCTGGCTGACTTCTGAACTGAAATGTTTCTCCTTACTCCAATCGTTCTTCGATGTCCCTGATTAAGCAAAGTCAAATCACCAGCATCATCATGGTCAAAGGTTCAAATCCAAACTCTCCATAGAAAGATGCCTTTTGATTTGACCACATACAAGGAAAATGCATGAGCTTAGAACAAAGAAAATATCATGTCATGGCTTGTGACAGAACATGATTTCTGCTGCATTGTAAAACATTGGCAAAGAAGGTTCGCATTTCCATAAATGTAGCTTGAGATTTCAATCTTATTTAGTCTTCTGAAATCAAGGTGGACTTGGCTTATTCTCTTTTAGGTTTTTTTCTTGATATCTTTGCTCATCTGAGCTAGCACTGTTTCAGTTGTGTTTGTGTTCATCGGATATACTTTTCTTTTCTTTGTATGTATGTGACTTCCAACATAATGAGTAAAAGCTGATTTTTTTTCTGACTGACGGAAAAATCTGAAAGCAGTCCGTCATTTTGACAGATTAGAACACAACTCGGAACAGCGCCAAAATGTCCACCAGCGGCCCACATTATATTACATCCTTAGTGGCCAGGTAGACTGAGGGTGATCTACTGTACTCTACTGTAGTCTGTAACTATTATTTAGTCATTCACACCCCTGTCCAGTTGGTGGTGAGTGTGTGTATATTAAGTAGCTATTGTCTAGTCTTGTTTTTGACCTTGTTGATTACCTCGTTGTTTAACCGGCTTTAGCAATCGCAAAATGTCACGGCAGCTGATCGTCCGAAGCTTTTTTAATACGCCCAGTAATTGTGATGGTGTGGATAAACGAGGTGAAAAAAGAGGGATTGATGCGGTGGAGGATGAAGGACAAGCCAGTAAGACTAACACTGACAACGTTCAGCCAGCGGCAGAGGGGCAAGCAAGTGGCAAGGAGTTCAAGCGGGAGTACCGGGTTCAGTGGGAGCAAGAGTTTAAGTGGCTGAGGAGGGAAGATGGCAAAATGTTCTGCGACATCTGTAGAAAAGCTATGATGAGTAACAGATTTGTCCGAGGGTGCACGACGATGCAGAAATCAGCGTTCAGGCTAGGCTACAGCAGGTCAATTGAGTTGTTCTTGTAAATGTTTTGTTCATATTCTGATTGTAATAGACCTATCGCTAAACCACGCCCCAAATAGAATTTGTCCAATCATATCACAGCGAAAATCCCTCCTGGCAGAAAACTCGGACATCACCAGAAAAGCCGTTTGTGGGGCGCATCAAACCAGACCAGACGTCTGTGATCGAAACCACTGTGAAGAGTTCAGTTTCTATGTTTATTATCTAGCTAATATCTGATGGTGAAACGCTGTGCGTGGGGTACCTGTAATTCGGACACCAGGTACCCTGAAAGACTGGATGGAGGAGTATATTTCGTACCTTTTCCGAAGCCCAAAAGAAAACTTGACAAATGCAAGCGGTGGATTATGCTGTGTCGTCGACCACATACACAACTGAATGTGAAGACAATTACCAAGGACACTTATGTTTGCTCAAAGGTAAGGTCAATGCATAAAGACATAATATTTGACGGCATGTATTAGAAACGTAGACCAAACTATTAGTTTGCTAACGATTGACTTTGACTGCCAACAAGCTAGCGTATATCCAACCCAGTCTCACGGCATTTCGTGTTATAGTCACGACATTTAATCTATTGATTCGTGGTCACCAACACGATTATCCCCTTTTTTTTCGTGTCACACAGGACGACTTTAAAAGCAATGTATTTCTACTGGTAATGTGTTTTGTGCCTGCAACACGTCTTTTTCTCCGGTCGGGTCGTGGAAGACCGGAAGCTGTGTGGTTCATAAAAACATGTTCTTACTCAATATCAAACCACAATTATTGCTTTTATTTAAAATCGTATAATTTCGGACTTCTGTTGCCGTCTGTGAGGAAAATAAATGGGGCTCAGAGCCTCAGGATACTGAAATCTGTATTTTTTAAATCTTTTTTTCCTTCTAATTTGTTATTCTTTTCAAAATAACACACTGTTATTTACTTACCAATAACACACAATTATCCTTGTTTTTATTTATTGGTGTATTTCCATAATCTCTGGGTTTTTTGCCGTCCGTCAGGAAATGAATTTCAAAATAAAGATTTCCGGAAACAGACGTAGGCCTGTAAGGGACATTTCGAGCATTTTCGAGTTTAGGATGCTGAACACACTACACTACCCATAATCCCCAGCTATCGTTTAGGACTACAGTCCCCGTGATTAATCTTCAACCTCTGTGATTGGATGTTGGAGTGGCAGTGCGCCAAGGTTACGCCGAGCGTTAAACAGCTGTTTGAAATGGAACGAAACCACGCCAGACTATCCAAAACTGGAATCTAACGCCCCCGCCCCCAGAACTACACATGCTGGCTATTGTGTTTCGCAAAATGTTCTATGGGACATATCTACTGAACGTTTTTGTTTTCCCCACAATTAGAAGTTGCCAGTATTAAACACATTGGTGTTATCAGATGTAAAACATATAATTCATAAATGGGTGAAAATCGCTTGTGTCCATAATACGCAGCATTAATATATACCCACATGACAGCTCATTGTTACTTTGTAATTCTACTCCACTACAATTCAGAGGTTAACCTGGTATTTTTACTCCACTACATTTATTTGAGTTACTTTGCAGATTCTGATTAATGATGTGAAATATAAACAACCCTTAAATCAGACTTTAGTTACACCTGAGTAAAATTCAGGGAAGGTGATTGTCAAGTCCCAACCATCAGGAGAGATATTTGATAGTTGGTGCTTGAGAAGACTAAACATTTATCTGCAATTGACATGAATGGAAATGAGTAATAAAGTATATTCATTACTCGTTATTCTCTACTAATGGTTAATTAAAGACTGTATATTATGGCTATTTTGCACATCCCTTTCAAGATTTCAAGATTTTCTACTACGGTGTAGTTATGCAATGAATGAAAATCTTGGGTCACAGGTTCCTCAACAGGTTATGTGTGTATACCTCCACCATTAAACTGTCATATTCTGCACATTTCTTATACTATCTACATACATAAGAGTATAATTCATATGTATAATATCAGTTAAAATAAGTGCTTCAACATAGTTAACATTGCAGGAAAGCAATATATTAGACGTTAAGTACTTTGTCAGGCTTAATATTTATCTGTAGATAGATATCCCCAAAGTTGTTTTCTCTAAAGTATTATGTAATGTTTAAATAAAGGTTAATTCGTTTTTCTGTTTTGCACCTCCTCCTATTAATATCTTTGTACATCCTGCACTAAACTGTTTTATTGTAGAGATCACTTATAGTATCTTCTTGATTTTTTATATTCTATATTTCTATCATTGACCTTCTACTTTCCCCCTATGAAAGTATGTACTCTTAATATTTTTTTCATCAAATATAATACATAAAAACAATAATTCAATAACGTGCTTTAACCACTAGGCGGTGCACACAAGGTACACACAGCCATAATAACTGTATAACTGTATGTATTATTAGTGTAAGACACTTATGTATGTACAACATCTGAGTGTAGTTTTATTCATGTTTTCACATAATTTTACAGCATATTGCTATATTATTTCAGACTCAGTATTTACATTCTTATATTCAAAGAAAATCAGTAATATCTTTAAAAACTACAAGTCCTTTTATATCAGCTGTGCACCGTTATGGTGTAAATATAACCTATCTACGAATTAGATCAAATGTAAAAGTCAGCCGAATTAGTGTTGATACTGCAAGGAGACGTATTGTGTGAAGAGAAATTGAAGATGTTGTTTAATTGTTGATATATTTATTATCCTGTTAAGTATTCAGTTTCGGCGGCATTTCTTCCAGTTTTTCCAAAGGTCTTCTCATCAGGGCTCTATAAATAAAGAACTACGGCAGATATGTAATATGTAATGCAGCCGAACCGTGTATTACAATGCCGTTATGTGATGACTTTCAAAGAGAAATGCAATAAGACTCGGAATTAAGTATTATTTGATAATTTTTTTATGTTTTTCCGATTTCATATCATATAAACACCAAATCCCAACATGCATTGCGGCTAAAACATCAAATCAGCGATCTTAAACCATAGCTGAGGATCTTGGGTAATCCCTCGTCTGTTTCCGGAAATCTTTATTTTGAAATTCATTTCCTGACGGACGGCAAAAAAAACCGAGATTATGGAAATACACCAATAAATAAAAACAAGGATAATTGTGTGTTATTGGTGAGTAAATAACAGTGTGTTATTTTGAAAAGAATAACAAATTAGAAGGAAAAAAAGATTTTAAAAATACATTTATTTTCCTCACAGATGGCAACAGAAGTCCGAAATTATACGATTTTAAATAAAAGCAATCATTGTGGCTTGATATTGAGTAAGAACATGTTTTTATGAACCACACAGCTTCCGGTCTTCCACGACCCGACCGGTGAAAAAGACGTGTTGCAGGCACGAAACACATTACCAGTAGAAATACATTGCTTTTAAAGTCGTCCTGTGTGACACGAAAAAAAAAGGGGATAATCGTGTTGGTGACCACGAATCAATAGATTAAATGTCGTGACTATAACACGAAATGCCGTGAGACTGGGTTGGTATATCCAGCCCAGCTAGCTAACGTTAGCTGCCAACTTGTTAGCCAGCTAACTAGCTACAGTGTTATCAACATCAACGTTTGCTGTCTGACTTTTCGTCCTCGCTAGTTAGCTGGTGTTTTTAGCTAACTTTTGCTAACTGTCTTTTCAACTCAAAGCACTTCAGAGATGGGAAGCCAACTCTGGAATATCCAGATCCCATCCGGGCTCTCGTGTGTGCTGCTCCGAAAAGACACAGACCCTCACCCAAAAAAAGGTAATGTTACAGTCAGCCAGGTGCATAACAGTGAAAATGATGACCAACAAGGACAGTTATAGTTATAGATTTAATGTAGTGACCACCACTGCTAACATTCAACATCATATTATCATTTCAATGGTTACACAACAGTCACACAACAGTGCTGCAGTGTTCAAATCAAGGATAAGGGAGCAGCTGTTTAGCAACCTGCCACTGTAATGTTGGTGCGACGGTATTATGTGTTGAACCTCTGGTGAACGATGAGTAATGTCTCTATGCACTTTGTTGATGAAAATAATTGTTTTTAATGCACCAATGAGCATGAATGATGCTTTTTTTTATAATAAAAAAAACTGAAACATGAATACTACTACATGCACTTTAGATGATGCACTAAGAATGCTCGATGCACTTTAGATGCCATAGTGCCACTTGAAACCAGTAACAACAGGGACAACGATGGAAATAAGTCCTGGACTTTTCGTTTTATCCCTGACAAGGCAAATACAAATGTTGATCTGTCAATGTTGTTATGTTTGTTGTCAATATAATCCACTTTGAGCTGCATTTTATGTATGAAAGATGCTCCATAAATGAACTATTATTATTATCTGTCTATGCTTAGCTAATACTCAGCTTTTTGTGTTTTTTTCACAGAATGAGGGGTGCTGGAGATGTTACTGCCCTCACAGAGACAACACAGGTCAACCCAAGACAGGACTTGAGTGACAATGAAAGAGGTCTGATTTATGTCTTTGGACTAAAGTGAGCATCATGGAATGTGTGCAGCTTTACAATCATGTCATTGATGAACTGAATATCTCTGTGAACTTTCTCAATATATATATCTCTTCTTGTAAAATGTACAAAGTCACAGAAGTCGAGTCCGCTAAGTAGTATTCTTGCTTCCTCCAGATCAAAGCTCTGCTTGTGCTGTGGTGTTGGTATGGCTATGTCTGGAGAGAGGGGCATGGGGATGGTCTTGGTACAGGAAGAGGATACAGGCAGGGATGTTGCTGGGTTGGTCTGTGGGAGCTGCAACAGTGGGAGCTGCAGCGAGAGAACAAATTAGAAACATCAAGGAGTCATTTGTCTCCTCTTATCCCTCTCTCCTCTCATTCCTTTCTCCCCTCATTCACCTCTCCCTCTCTCCTCATTCACCTCTCCCCCTCATCCCTCTCCCCTTATCCATCACCCCTCTCTCCTTATCCATTACCCCTCTCTCCTCCCCTCTTACTCCTCTCTCTTCTCTAAGAAGGTCAGGGTGTGGAGGAGCCTCCAGATGAGGAGCACCGGCCTGTGGAGCAGCCTCCCCCAATGGAAGGTGGACAAGAGGAGCGAGATGAAAGATTGAGAAATCAACAAGCACAAATCGAATCACTGACGAGTATAAATACTGTTCTGAGACATAATCATGTACCAAATAGATTAACACCAGAGGTCTTGCAGCACAGCCGTGTACCAGCCTATTTCAAATATGCCACTGGATTCACTTATGATCAATTCAACAATCTATGTACTGTGTTTAGTATACCTAGCAGTGAAACAGCACAGCAAACTTCAGTCCCATTGACATATAGCAGAACTGATTGGCAAATAACACAATGCCCCTGCGTGTGCAGCTCTTGCTTGTTCTTATGAAACTGAGACAAAATCATGATTTAAAAGATTTGGCATTTAGATTTATGAACGTAGTTTTGGTACTTTGTTCAACGCATGGGTGGACTACATGTTCACAGTTCTAGGGGAACTACCCGCATGGCCTCATAGAGACATAATAATGGCACAAATGCCAGGAAAGTACAGAGAGGAATTTCCTACAACGATGGCAATATTAGACTGTACAGAGTTAAAAATTCAAACCCCAACTTCACTTGTATTGCAGAGCCAAAGCTACTCAACCTACAAGTCTGCAAACACATTGAAATCCCTCATAGCATGTGATCCACGAGGTTCTGTAATATTTTGTTCAACTCTTTTCACTGGATCTATGTCTGACAAAGAAATAGTTAGGCAGAGCAACTTTATTGAGATAATGAAAAATCTGCTTAAACATGGCTATCTGCAGGAAGGGGATGGGCTTATGGTAGATAAAGGATTTTTAATTGAAAATGACCTACACGAAATTGGACTTGAAATAAACATCCCACCCTTCGTCAGAGGAAAAAGGCAGATGCCCTCTACAGATGTCTGCCTGACAAAAAAAGTGGCTGCACACAGGATACATGTTGAACGTGCTATATCAAAGATAAAGAAATTTAAAATTGTGTCAGAGAGGATCCCTAACATAAGGTTGAGAAACATCAACCAGATCTGGTATGTTGTGAGTATGCTGTCTAACTTCCAGCCTTGCATCCTCAAGAATACCATTATCTGATAGCTCAAGCCACAACCAATGGGGTAGTCCTTTCCACCTACTGCTACCTGTATACGGGTCTGGTTAACGATGTAGCTTATAGGTGTGCCTCTCATTCCTCTCAGTGTCTCATATATTTTCCTCAGATTCCTGACTCCTAAAGGCAGAAAGATACATGTTACTGTTAACTGTGTTATGCATAGTATTAACTATTCACTGTAGAAATGTATCTGATGTTGTGCCTAGGCTATTATTCTTTCACATCAAACTGCATGACGGTGCAAACATTTGTTTTCAATAAACTGTGAAGGAGCACCATTTGGCCTTTATTACCAAATGTATCTGTGTTTTTATTGTGCTTTGAAACTAGTCTTCAATCAAATCAACTAAGTAATGCTTGAGAGTAGCTAGCTAGCTAACGTTATCTATAGCTAATGCTTGCATCACCATGGAGGTCTAAGGTAATAATGTGTTAGAAATTACTTACCCTGCAATACACGAACAACACTGCTCCATGATGGTGTTGTCATCAGCAACCTTGATACAGAGCCTGTGGGGTTTCTCACTTTTCAGTTGCGAGTGGTAGCATTTGGCCTCGATTCTAATGGTTTATTTTCTGTAAATTTGTATCTCATGAACGTACTTTTCCACTGCATACTGTAACCCTCTCTGTCTGCTTCTAGACGAAATATTTGTGTCATCTTTAAAAAACAGGTCTATTACCTGCTGTGGTAAATCTGACACTTGAACTCCCTCCGCGGCCATTGTCAACAGCATTCACGAGAGGCTTCTCAATTCTTAAATTTCCCCTCCTCGACTCCTATCCTCAAGACTTAGTCCCGCCCACAGGAGATGCGAGCGGAGGAGCCGAGGAGGGGAACCGAGGAGAGAGGAGGGGAAGCAGCAGGCGGTTAGAGAAATGAGAACTCCTCTCCTCTGAGCGGTCATTTTAAAGAGACGTCCATTAATGATGACAGGAGGCACAGCAGCCCTCTGTCTGATGGACAGATGTGTTCATGATGACTTATATATTTACTTTTAATTCATTCACAGTGCGGTATAATGATGTTTTCCGCTGCTCTCAGCTCCTCCGTTTCCACTTCCTCATTCTTCTCCGTCTCAAACATTCCTGACATTCCAGAATGCACGTTTTTATATATATATAACGGGCTACAGATGCGGACACACACACAAATATATTGTAACGTTCACGTAAGGAGTCGGAAACAGGCTTCAAGTTATCAGGCTTTAATAACTTCTCTTATTCACACGTTCACAGGTTATGGATACAGCTTGTGGGTTCAACCGCACACTAACCCTCACTCCCTACCCACACCCCTATGTATACCCGTGACTACGTCACAACTCCCCGCCCTCCCCCGTCTGCTCCACCAACCACAGGCCCGCACCTCACCCAGCATCACGGTGCAGCCCTGTGATAGGCAGAGCAACGGGGGATTCCTGAGTGACACCCTCAGCATTCTACCCAGGTCGCTACAATATTTATATATACAATTTAAAGTATGAGAGCACTCTCATAATAACGTAACACAATCAGAGACTGGATATATCCCCCCACCCTCTCTCTGGTCGCTGAAATGGGGATTTGAAATTACGGGCCAAAAGTTGTATTTACAAGTATTAAAAATAAGCAGAGGACACCAAACCAACTGAGACCCGTCTGTCCGCCGCATCTACGCACTGTACAACACACACACACATCTACGCACTCTACAACACACACACATCTACACACTGTACCACACACACACCTACACACTGTACCACACACATCTACAGCTCCTAAAGCATAATCAGGCTGCAGCCGTTGTGTATTTTATTATGTGAAGCACTATGGTCTTAGAAAAATATCGACTCTTTGTTTGTAGTTATCTACTAAACTAAAGCAAATAAAGAGAGTAGGCCTGTTACACTGAGTGATATATATTATACACACTGCTCTGCTTTCTGCACGGACCTCACAGCTGTTCTCTCTGTAAACATCGCGTCGCGATGAAAGCAGTTTCTAAAATAATATCCAGGGGATGCATGCAGAGCTGTCATTGGCTGAGATAGTCCGGCCGTGCGTCACGCCTCCATCGTTCCCGGAAATGCATCCGTGGAGGAGCCGTGGAGGAACCATCAGTGTATCCTCGGTTATAGCTCCTCCAGAGAGCCTCCTCGACGCTCGATCCTCGGTCCTCTGTGTGCATTTAGAGAAATGAGATGTCCTTAAAAATGGCACGCTGAAATTAATTTCCGGGTCACTACCGGAGGACCGAGGAGTCGAGGAGGGGAAATTTGTGTATTGAGAAGCCTCTTCGGTCGGCTTTGTTTGTTCGAGTTTTCAAAGGGGGCGTGGCTTAGCGATAGGTCTATTGTCTCATTTAAAACGATGGCATTGTTCATATTTGCCTGTTTAGGCACAATGGTCGCTGTGTTTTTAGCGGCCTCTGCCCTCCTCTGCTGTGCTGTCAGTGTGGGAAAAAATAAATCATTCATGTTCGTGTTGACATGAAAAGTGACCACACGGTCGGTGTCTCTGTTCATCTTTTTTTTTCTCCATGCCCTTAAAAGTTCTGTATGAATCATAAAAAAAATGTTTATGAGTGAACATTTGCTGCTCAGTACCCAAACATAAATATTAAATATGTCTCATCTCATCATTAAAACATGAAAAATAAAATTACGGTTAATAATGGATTATGACGGAAATTTGACGATCCTGTCCGTCAAAATGACGGACAACGAAAAAGTCTAACGCAACCACTGTCCCTGACACTGCACACCAAGATTTGGCATGGGAAACAGAATATTTGTGTGATCTTTTTGTGAAGTCAGTAAAGGTCAGTAAGACTTTGTTCAAATGATTTATTGAGACAAATACATCCTGAAACTAAAATAAAAATTGTTAACTGTCAGGAAAAACAATAATGAAATGGCACACATAGTTTTGATTACATTTTTTCCATTTTTAACATTGGGTCACAATTTAAACCTTCACTTATTTTATTTATTTAACATTTAAATATTTTTCAGTGATTGTTAATGTAGCGACTTGAGGGAACAAACAGTCGCTGAGAGGGTGAGGTCGGTCCTGTTTCCAATTGTCTGAAATCAAAAATGAGTTTCATGGCTCCTACAGTTTTCATTTGTTACATTTGTTTTTGTAGGAATGCAGTCCAGCAAACCCCTCTGAAGGACACATTAGAGCTGAAGACCCTTCCTGAGGAGATGTGATGGTTCTGGCTTTAATTAGTACAGCCTGTATTAGTAATGTCATCTATTCTTTACAGGCTATGCTAATCTATGCCAGAACCAGCAATGCAATGGGAGCAGAGGATTGCACTGGAAAAGATAAACATGCCTGGACCATTGTCATCATGACAATGGTCACATCATTACCACAGAATCCTGTAGTAATGATGCGTGGTCTTCTGTTTGTGTCAGGGACTTTTTGTTTCATGTAGACATAAAATTAAAGAAATGAAGACAAATAATCCTTATTTCTTCTATTTTCTCAAAGATGTCCATCGGTCATCATACACCTGACCTCCAGCTCTAACTCTCCCCATTCCTCACCATCATGAATGAGCCTACCATTTTGGGTATTACACAACACTACAGCACTTTTTAACACCTTATATATTCAAATATTAATAATAAAATCATTTTGATAAAATATAATTAAAAGGGACTTGGAAAGCTCTCTACAATTTAAGCCAAATATTGCTGAGAAAATCATTTGATACATTTGTTTTAGAATTTTATGAAACTCCTGCTTTTCAGGAACAGTAATTGTAGACTCCAAAACTCAGATCAAAAGTATAGTTAGCCTTTCAGAATTTTTGTATAAAAGGGAAATCATCTTTGATGTGCTGCTTTGAATTGTGGCTTGAAAAATAAGTTTCTCCACATCTTCAGGTGGTTCTGGTGGTTGGAAGCAGCATAATGTCAGTCATCTGTCAGGACCAGAAGGAAACTACACTGATTCACCAGGGAACCCGACATTAATGCTGCCAGCAGAGGAGTTTGACCGGTTAGGAGGACATACTGTCTTGCAGGTAACAATCAACTGTGATTTTAATTGCTTTAGTGAACCTTTATTCTTGAATAACTCATCAACAACAAATGTGTGCACATTCAAGTGTTGACATATAAATAAACAACAATAATCAATATCTTATATTGCTTACCATAGTTGTTTTGCCTACATTTAGGCATGGAAGTTTTGTGGGGTCATTGTGTAAATTCCATGGCTTTAGAAGCGGAGAAACATTCAGCAATGCCCTTCACATGGATGCTTCAACACTCCAGGGAATGTATGGCTCATTTAAATTGCTTGCTTATAGTGTGGTTCCAAGGTAAACTTTGCATCTGTGGAAAGCTATGAGATTGAAATTATTATTGACCTGAGTCTTTCTGTGTTATCTAAGTACTTCCATTAGTCTGTTACATTTCAGTCACCTATCCATTCATTTTCATTAAAACAAGCTAATGTTTAATAATAGAAAGATGAAAATCATAATTTGGGATGCATCTATGGCATATAAAACATTATTGTCTACACAGAAATGTTGCGTGGTGGCAGTCATTACTTTATTTTATTTGTATCGATGGTGAATGTAAGATGACCCAGAGTAGAACCTTGTGGTGCACCTCTACTAACATCTTGGCCAATTTATTCATGACAGGTAGTCATTAAATTATTAGGTGAAACGTAAAGCAGCAGAATGATATTATTGGGTATAGGCAATATTATTTAGTAGAAGCAAGCAGTGGTTGTGTCAGTGATTTGTCATATTTTGTATCATAACTGCTAAAGTTGTAATACTTGGCTTCAGAAATGAGAGAAGAAACACTCAAGACTCTTGGAAATGTGTCAGCAAACTTTGTCAGCATATAGTAGGTGAATTATTTCTGTCAGAGGTGCATTTTCTTTCCCAGCTAAGTCTGATTTTTCAAAAGATAATAATGATGTTTCTTACATTTGATAAAGCTAACACTAAATGAGGATTATGTGTTGGGATTTTGAGTCCCTTTGAGTCATGAACAAATAAATAACTTAAACGTGACATGACATGCTTTTCCGGTTATTACCCGTCCCCTTGTGTGTTATGAAGGTTTTTCTGCATGTAAACGGTGTGCAGAGTCAAAACCCTTAAAGTACACCCTGTTGCGAGTAAAACAGAAAATACCTCCCCAAAACGCCTCGTTGGTGAAACGTCATCATCCATTTGATTCTTCCGGGTCGTGCTTACGAAAGCACGTACCCGGAACTAAATGGGCAACGAGCCGTTTAGTGGAGAAAGTGAATACTGCTGAATACACATACTTTACAGAGATGCTGTATGCAAAACCAATGTGAGTTTGGAAAATTGCACAGTATTTTTCTATTTTAGTATACCTCAACAATGGAATTATGATCAGTGGAAATGGCCATGACACCTCTCCTTTAATGCACTAAACCGCCCTCTTTGGTTGTCTTCTCTCTTTACCTCTTCCTCTTCAGGTCCTTGTTATCGTCTTCCTCACTGGATCACTTTCTATTGTCACGGTTGTTGGCAACATCCTCGTGATGGTGTCATTCAAGATCAATAAGGCACTGAAGACAGTGAACAACTACTACCTGCTTAGCCTAGCATTTGCTGACCTGACTATCGGCACCCTGTCAATGAACCTGTACACCATCTACATCATCATGAACCAGTGGGCCCTGGGGCCGGTGGTCTGTGACTTGTGGCTCGCAATAGACTATGTGGCAAGTAACGCCTCAGTCATGAACCTGCTTGTTATCAGCTTTGACAGGTAAAAAAACAGAACTTGTTTTATTTTTGTTGATAAACTGTAAAGGTTATAGACAAGATCATATACTGTTGGTACTACTCAAAGAGATATGTTGATTTTAAAAATATAAATTCTCTCCTTGAGATGCTAAATCTGATAGAGGGTCAGTTGTAAGAAGGTATAACTAGGATTGATCATCAGTATCAGACTATTTTGTGATGAATGTGTATGCAATAGGAAAATGTGCATTTAATGCTGACTTCTGACTCTTTATGGTACTATCAGCAGAGACAATGTGGTAAATAGTAATGCACGGTACAGTTACAGTTACTGTGTATGTGTACAGTTCTTCTTTCTTTCTTTTAGGTATTTCTCTGTTACCAGACCTCTGACATACCGGGCCAAGCGCACAACCAAGCGAGCCATGACCATGATAGGATTAGCCTGGTCCATCTCTTTCATTCTCTGGGCCCCAGCCATCCTGTTCTGGCAGTACATCGTGGGTGAGCGAACCGTTACACCCAATCATTGCTACATCCAGTTCCTGTCTGAGCCAATTATCACATTCTGCACTGCTATTGCTGCTTTCTACTTGCCAGTAAGTATTATGACATTCCTGTTTTGGAAGATATATCAGGAGACAGAAAAACGTAATAAAGATATGCAAAGTCTCAGGGGAGCTGGAGTTGGCAAAAGCTCAAGCCAGGCTCAGAATCAAGGAAGTGGCAATGGGAAAGTTGGTGGAGAAGGTGCGACTAACAGCCAGAAGGATTCATCAGCCATGCAACGCCAAATGAGCTCTCAAAGCTGCAGCAGCGATGAACTTAACCAGCCGGCTTCTGAGAAGAACAACAAGGAAAATACCAGCATGGCAGGAGGAACAGGAAGCAGAGGGAGGTGTGGCTCATCGTGCTGCTTCCAGTTTTCATCACTGTTGCCAGGTCGCCATGCATTCAAAAGGTCCGTCAATACCACGATAACAGAAGCAGAGCAGAGCAGCAGTGAAAGCCTCAACATTGAAGCCGGTGGCTCTGGGGACCAGTCCGGTTCAGACGACGAGGCTGAAGGTGTGGATTTAAACTAATACATATACATACCGTTTATATGTACTGATCGAGGTTTGTGTTTACTTCCTGTCTGTCTTCTTCTGCTGTTCCCTTTACCCCTAGATTCCACCGGGTCCGTCTACGGCCGCCGCGTTACGGCCGCCGTGTTACGGCCGCCGTGTTACGGCCGCCGTGTTACGGCCGCCGTGTTACGG
>CALSBZ010046772.1:158658-174015 GCA_943591055.1 Gobionotothen gibberifrons
AACAACACACGTCACCAAGATGTCCGTCTGTCTTGTCAACAAAAGGATTGACTACACTCACTATCACCACAATGAAACACGTCCAGAAGAATGTCATGCAAAGCTGCCTGTCTGCCTTTGATTCTCTCTGAACTGCCTGGTCTTTTTAATGTTTAATGTCAACCATTTGTGCAGATAGCATGAAGTACAAAAGATCGCCTATGCTAGCGTTACCGTTAGCATTTCTCCCCCAGGCTTAAGTTGTGTATTATAGAATGATCACACCGCTGTGACAGCACTCTTCAAAGGGTTCACGAAATATGACTAGCCTACTACTCTTACTGTTTAACATGTTGGGTTACTTAATGTTAAGGCTAATAAAAATGACACGGGTGTAATGCTAACTAACGTGCTTGCTACTAGCTAGGTAGCTAACTTGATCCAGCCACTCCTGGTCCTTTCATCAGACGGGAGGCGAAAGAACGAGCAAGACCCATTGCTGGTATGATAACAACCTGGTACTAAGCACACAGGCATCTTGTTAAAGTTATCTTATCTTAGCCAGCGCCATTTAGATAGACGATATATCTATATAGCGCTGACATAGCTCTCTCTTAGTGGAAGAAAACAATGGTGACATCACTTACGCGACTCTGGGATTTGTAGTCTTTCTAGTTGCGTATTTTTCATAGTCTTATATTTCAACAGTTTTACGACAAACTGTGACTTTTTTTACATGGAAATGATTGTTTAAGATTGACAAACATCATATGTGTAATTCGTGGCACAATTCAAACGGGATCAAAAGATAACCTTTTCCTCTCCATTTTCTCCATTGACTTCAATGTATATTATTCCGCTTCCGGGGTCCCACGAGCTCCCTCGGAAGGGGAGGGACTTCGCCTCTCTATAAGGACTATGTGGGAGTTCCCCTCGATTCCATTGGCTCTGACGGTTAAAAAGAGATGTCACATGTCAAAATCGAGCAAGGGGGGCCAGAGATAGGTCAAATCCACCCAAATGACCCCAAAAGTTTTTTTTTGCTAAATCTGTCTAAAAAGGTCAAATATCACTTGTTTTGCATCAATCTTGATACAGGGTACTTATTATATGTTGCACTTTGGATTCCTAAAGCTTTTAGTCTACTAACCCATCATCCAATGTTAGTTTTCACCAGGGTTCGAGTTACGTGGGAGCCAATGGGAGCTGAGCTCCCATAAGGAGGGGCCTGAGCTCCCACGGACCCAGTGAAATCAAACATCTGTGGGGGTCGCTAATATACATTACCAACAACCATTATTTTGATCACAAATAATGCATTTTTCAATGTAATGAGTATTATTTACGTTAAAGAGGTACATAGGCAAACAAAACAACGTTTTCCAAAAGAACTACGCATCGTATTCTCTCTTGACCTCTAAGGTGCGCAATAAAATATTGCGCAATCTATGCCTGTGAGGCTGTGAACGTGCTGCGCGCGCCTGAAGAATGAACCGTTATATCAACAGACATTCAAATATATTGACTAGATACACACATACATACTACGAGTACCGTAGGCTAGCAGACGATTACCATGCCGCCCAAAAAAAGGCCACTGCCGCCGACGGGGTCTACAAGCCTGGCTAGTTTTGGTTTTCTCACAAAGAAACAAAAAACAGCTTTTGACAACCAAAATGCACCTGCTAGCGTGACAGCTAGATCTAACCTTGCTGCTACGGAGGATGCTGTCTTTGCTATAACTATGTTGAAGCCTATGGATCAGCACTTCCTGCCAAAAGAGAGGACAGAGCTTGTTCTGTTGGAGAAAGGGAGGTGGGGAAGTTTGCTAAACTTCTCGGAGAGTCCGCAACTGAATCTGTCAGTGAGTTCAGAGATTGGAAACTACAACAACAAGGCAAGGAACATCAGGGTAAAACCTTGAAAAGACTGATAGTGGCGAGCAACACTGTTCTTCCGACATCTGCAGAGTGTGAGAGGGGCTTTTCTGCATGTAATGACACCGACTGTAAGACCAGGAACCGGCTGCGAGCCAGAAGCCTCAACGCATTGTTGTTTGTGGACTTAAATGGGCCTCCTATCAACACATTTGACCCTTTCCCATTCATCCAATCGTGGATAAATAAAGGACATCGGACTTCCATGTCATGGGTTCCAGGACCACGACCACAGCCTGCTGAAAACAGACCACTTTGGGCTATTTTATCTACGTAAAGGTATATGTGTGTGTGTGTGTGTGTGTGTGTGTGTGTGTGTGTGTGTGTGTGTGTGTGTTTCTTGGACCACGTAATTAGCAGTGAAGTCAGTCTCTCTCTCTCTCTCTCTCTCTCTCTCTCTCGTTTTATCTGTGAGAGCTAATTTTTGTATTTTCTTTAATTTGTATAGCTCTTACGTTGTTATTGATTGTGTACGAGTTCATGTGTTTGAGCATGCGCAGTCTGTCCTGAAGTTGTGGAGAGAGAGTAAAACGTAGTAAACGGAGGCGCTGTTTGTGACGCTCCACAAGTACAGAGTTCCCGAGTTTTTGTGATTTTGTTATTATCTTTGAAGCCCTAACTAACACATCAGACACTAATTTTATACTCGCAAGGGTGTGCAATATATACCATCAGTTGGAGTCTGCACATTATTGCGCAATCTATGCCTGTGCGCGTGCGCGTTAGTTTTAAAGACCCCCATAGAGCTCAGTTTATAACTCGAACCCTGGTTTTCACTATAAGTAGGCTACACATATTTTTTTCGACAGACACAATAATTTACATTTTTTTACCATGTTCAATCTGAATTTTCTTTAAAATAAAAAAACATCTATATTGATTCTGACACTTCTACATCCAACTCACAGGTTTATCATTACTTTGAGAGAAAAGATTATTAATTTAACCCTTTTAGAAGGGAAGATATGGTCATTTGTTCTGGGAATGTCATTTTCAAGCCTGAAACATGAAAAACAGGCTCTGGGCTTAACAGGTTAAGGGTAAAATTCCACCGGCCCTCCGGTGGAATTTTATTATCACTGGCTCCACCATTGTAACCACTGGCCCGGAGCATTCGTCCAAAGAAAATCAACTAATAATGAAGAAAATTAACACATTTGTTGCAATAGTAATTTATGCACTAACTACATTACTACTTGTACTGCGAATGGTTAGGTGGCGCGATCTTTCCTACGTATGTTTCCGGTATTGTTCCTGTAATGAGACTCGAGTTCACATTTATGCTACATTGAAGGGTGGAATTGACTACACATCTTCAGAAACATAATTTGCTTATTATTTTCCTTCAGTAATGAAGATGTAATTACAATGTAGACACACCTGGGGTCGCTGTTCAGTCTGTTACGCTGAGCCATGCTTGTCTGGAACGTAAAAGGGACGAAGACATTCAACATGAAAACATTCCCAGTTAAACATGCAAAAACAAATCGTTAAATAAAAAGATAAAACACTGGCATGTAATTTACGTTAGAATAAATAGAATGGTTTTGAATAATAGATGAGAGTAAAATCTACGTCACTTTACAGCCCCGCCCACTTTTGGGGAAACCAATGCTGTCATTTGAACGGCGATCAAGCCTGAAGCCACAGAGCTCTTCTGTTACTGTCCTTTCTTCTTAGAGGAAGTACAGAAACACGTAACTCTGGATTTGTTTTAATGTTTGAGGAGCAATAAACGACACAGCAGCTTTTTGGCATGTTAAAACTCTTATTTTCTGCCTCGCTCATGAGAGTAATTAGCTGGCAAAATTATGGCCTCGCCAACAGATTTTAATTTAACCATATATCGAGCCCGATTGTCGATTTCAAATATGTGCTCTAAAATGATATTTATAAATGACTATTATCATTATTATACAGACAATAAATGGCAAAGATATGTAGAAAATAAACGTATTTGAGATACGTTCATAACAAACGTAACGTGGGAGAAAATAAGTTTCTCGCTAAACGTAATTGAGAATGCAGTTTAGTTCTGTGGGAACGTCATTTTTAGGAGACAGGGTTGCAATGGGAATGGTTAGTGTATTATATGCACGCAAAATCGGACTTCTGCGTATCTATTGCACGCATTTCCAATGTGTAAAATGTCGTGTCATTTGTACGCAGACTGAAGAGAGTGGGTTGGTTTAAAGATGATTTTCCTGATCTTGATTCAGATTTGAGAACCAACATACAAGTCTTATATTTCAAAAAAATGCTGAATGAAATTGTGCCTAGGAAAAGTAATGCTACAGGAAGTTTTACTGAGCTAGAAGTGGGGCCAAAGGCTCATCTGTTGGTCTCATATGTGGAACAACCATTTATGGTTCCTAATTGCTTGTTGACAGCTTTCTGCAATTTGTTCATGTTGATTAGCGTTTTGGCTATCACTGCGATTGCTCAGATACTAATTCTGGATTTTCACAATGTTTGTTACAGATATTCATGGTCCCCAGAGGATGAATTTGAGTATTTTCCGTGGACACATGAACCTCAGGTATCAAAATCCAATGTTCAAATAGAATTCACAAAGATAATTCCTGCTCCCAGACAATGAACCAAATATTATTGAGGCTCGAAAAGCAACATTTTCAATTTGTGTTTTTCGTTCTGATCATTTGTAGTTTGAAGTATAATGAATAAACGCAGCCTTGTGGAGCAACTAGTAGGGCTTTAGAAATAAAAATCTGAGCAGAGATGTCTCTTGCACTAGTAATACAATATTTTAATAATGTTGTATAGCGAACTTTTTAAAGGGTGTAAGAGCTTTGAAATAGTTTGCATCCAACATGTTGTTTGTAACACTAATATGACCAGGACAATGGAACAGCAGACAGACAGTTTTCATTTAATTGTGGTTTTTCATTTTCAGCTAAAAAGGAAAACCTGGATGTCAGCTATGGAGTAATCGTTTATTTGGAAAGATAACAATTTATTGAAGCAGTGTTAGGAGTTTATACCTGTGCTTCTGTTGAATTGTATTGTGTTATTGTGTTAAGTGGCAAAAATACTCTTAATATACACTTGTTTATTATTGTCACTATAATTACACTTTCAAATAAGTGAAATATGTCTTGCAATACCGTGTTCAGGGTCTGTAGTTGTTCTGAAAACCACCAATGAACACAAAGTCGATTACTGTTGTTATGTTGTTTAAGGAAATTGATTTTAAGTGATTATTATTCAGTATTGTTTGAATGTTGCTCACAGCATGTTTTGTCAATTGAAAATTATAACACTGTGTGACACTGACACTTATTTCATTTGATTGTGTACAAACTACACACAAAATGTGTATTATTTTGGAGATACATGTACAACATCTAATATGTTAGACATTAAGGGGCTCGGGGTGGACCCGTTCAAATCCAGTTTTGGACAGTCTGTCGTGGTTCCATCCCATTCACTGGTGGCACATATCAGACCCGGGCTGGGGGGCGGGGCCACACGACCGGGCCCTTTAAACCCAATAAAGCTTGACAAAAATATCGGGAGTCCGGGGTGGTAATCTGACGCTCGTGCGTAAAAAGTCGCTCAGTCAGTGAGATTACAATATAAAACAATGTTTGAAAGAAAAGTAACTAAAGAAAAGGTGTAATATTTAAGATTTCATTTCTACAAAGGGTATAGAAACGAAATATATATCAGAGATAATAATGATATAACATGACATAAAGTCCATCAAACCACAAGGACAACGAAAACATAGCCTAATAAAATGACTACATTTCTGACACACCATTCACCATGGACAGCCAGCAGCCACCATGAGTCCCGACCGTCCCGGGCCCGGGGAGCTCTGCCCCTACAGCCCCCCCTGAAGCCCCGCCACTGATCCCATTTCAAGTGCTGTTCAACACTCGGCGTAACCCTCGGAGCACACTCTCCAATCACAGAGCTTGAGGATCACAGGGTTTGTCAAGCGAAGCGGAGAGAATACTTACTTCCGGGTGTAATATTCTGTAAAGCAAATGAGCTGCTCCGACCCTCGGTCCTGACGGACTCCAACTTGTGTTTATTAATCCAACAAATAAATAAACACAAGGATAATTATGTGTTAATGTTGACGGGGAAGGGGGTAGCAATAAAGATAACACCATTAAACAGTTACACAACATAACAGAAATAATATCGATAGCAGCGTCCCTAGCAACCACCTTGGTAACAATGAAAACGTTGTATAGACACAATTTCCTGAAGTAATCTTCGTAATAACTAGCAAATTAAAGATCATGTACATCCACTGCACACATAATCTGAAATAACAACTCATATTTCTCGCATCAAATGACATCAAAACGCATTTTAATGGCCAAACTAACCTTAAAATAGGCATTTTACACCGAAAATAAAACGAAGTTCGGCCATGTTTTTTTTTTAGCAGGGAGAAATGTGAAGATCACGTGACACGTTTTTTGTTGTGATTTTGTGATTTTTCAATAACAAAAAAACAAAAAACTCCTTTTGCACTACTGTATAACAGAAACATGGATTGTACCCCATACTGGGAGGAAATGTAAACAGCCACATTCTGTTACAACTCCATGTACTGAGGAAGATCATGTGACGTGACGGAAAGCACCGGAACAAGGGACGTAATGGTAAGGCTTTATCTGTTTGAATGTAAACTAAATTGATCAGCACTTATTGTAAGTTGCTTAAAGGCAAATAGTAATATGTTTTTCCAATTTAAACAATAACTTAAACCCTTAATAAAAATAAAAATGTTGTAATAGAAAAATGGCCCAGGTACATTTTTTAAACCATGAATAAGCATTATTTTTTCTGTGATTGCTGTTCAAAATAAAATGACAAGGAGCCAGCATCCTGCAATAACAGTAAGCTGCATAAGAGGTCCTTTACCGGAGTCCTGCCCACACATACTGTAGCACTATGGGTGTTGTAGGATGGAGTCAGGGAATCATGGGAGCTGTAGTGAGCTAGTGTGTGTTTAACTGCAGTGACAGATGAGATAGCTCAGCCAAGAGGAGGGTGTATTTCCCCCCCAACAGCACTGTCACAGTCGCCAGCAGCATCTTTATTCCTCTCAAGCTTTTTTCCCCCCGTAGGCATAGCTTTGTCTCCCCATCCCAGTCTCCCAGCATCTCACCCAGCCTGCCTCCCTGCCCGAGCCTCACTGAGCATGCATTGCCTACGTCACTCCTTTCAGCAGATGGAGAGGAGGAGGAGGAGGGGGGAGGGTAAGATAGAAAGAGAGAAAGGGGAGGAGGAAGAGGGAGCTGTATGCCTCTCCTGCATCAGCGTCAACATTACTGCCACGCCGGCCCCGTCACAGGAAAACAAGGAGGAAGATAGGCGCACAACGGAGCTTACACCATCAGCACCAGCAGCTCCTCCACCTCCACCAGACGTGCTTCCACAGATTAGGCCACAACGGTTTCCAGAGCATCTAAAGACTCCCCCAGGCAAGAGGGGCTCTCGCTGACATGACCTGAGAGGAGAGGCAGTTGGATTGCTATCAACATGGGCAACCAGGAGGCGAAACAGAAGAGAGCTGCAGCAGCATCGGGTAATGGGAGCTACCCTTCCCTGGATGAAGGATGGAAAGAGGGAGGAGGGGACACCACCAAAAAGGGGGGAAAGAAACCACACAGTAAGCATGGAGGTAAAGGAGCAGGCAGCGGTGGTGGAGGAGGAGGGGGGATGCATGGCACAGGACCAGGGAAGAAGAAAAACAAATCAGAGTCCAAGTCCTCTGTTTTCTCCATCCGGAAGAGAAAGGGCAACCTGAAAGGGAGAGGGGACGTGTGCTCGTCAGTGACGGGATCGAAGGAGGACGTTTTACTCTCCCAACATGAGGAGCTGGACACCAAAACACCCGACCTGTCTGCAGACGAGCTGGGGCAGTCAGACACTGAGGTTGAAAATAAAAATAAACCAGAACCGGGGAAAAAGAAAGAAGAGCCGAAGCAGGAGGTGCAGAGGAAAGCCTCGATAGCAGCAACCTCACCCGCAGAGGATGGGGGGCCGAAGGGGGGCAGCTCAGGGTCCGACACTGACATCTACAGCTTCCACTCCGCAGCCGACCACGAGGATCTGCTAGCAGACATCCAGCTGGCTATCCGGCTCCAGTACCAATCGCAGCATGGGGGGGTTTATCCTACTTTGGATGCACAAGGACCGGGAGAAAATGATCTGAGTCTGAGGGGAGGAGAGGGGAGGAGGAAGAGTAATGGGGGAGTTAAATGTACTCCTCCAGAGGTGATTGACCTGACTCCAGAATTAGAGCTGGGGTCCGATGCCCTGTCATTCCTGGAGACGGGAACTGTGTCCAGCTCTGTCAAGCTCACGGAGCAGACACCACACCCCCCCTCACCCACTGAGGTACATGAGAGAAGGGAGGAGGAGGGGGGGCTGGAGCATCCGGAGCTAAATGGGAAGGGGCAGAGGGAGAGAGAAGCCCCTCTTTGTGTTGCCACAGGCACAAAGGAGAAGCATGATTGGGTGCAGGAGCCCCCTCACACTACCATCACCATGGCTACAACAGGGGGGGCAACAGTCTGCCCGGTCTCCATGACAACCAGTGTTAACAGCTTCACGGACCTCACATTTGACAGTGCTGAAACCCCGGGGGAGAGAGCAGGAGGTGAAGGAGAGGAGGAGATGGATCCGGGGGTGGAGGTGGATCTCAGCCCTCCACCAGCAGACCCCCCCAAAAATGTGCTGAGCTCAGGGGTCGTGTTCGAAGAAGGTGAGGGTCTGTTGGGCTCGGGTACCAGTGCAGAGTCCCTCGAGGACTGCCTGAGTGCGGGGTCTGCTGCCCCCCCCTCCAACCAGCAGTGCAGGAAGAGCAGCGTGTGCTTCACCCCGCTGCCCCCCAAGGAGAGCCCCACATTAGCCAGACATCTCCTCAGGTCCACTCACTCCTCCACCTCCTCTTCCCCTGTGGTGAAACCCTACCCTCCCATCTTCCCCTCCTACATCAAGACCACCACCAGGCAGCTCAGCTCCCCTGGACACTCCCCCGCCCTGTCCCCCTCCCACAGCCCCCTGTCCCCGCGCAGAGCCCACCACCACCTCCACAGGTACCTGGGGTGAAGTCACTTATAATATTGTTATTATTTCTGATTTGTTGATACAGTATGCGTTTTAACAGTCACAAGTGATGTTAATCATTTGCAGGTAAAGTGTATTGTATTTGTTAGATAAAGAGGATAATTGAAGTTTACAAGATGGTTATTTTAGTAGTTTTAGAAAGGTTATTGATGGGGTCTGGGAACTTTGGGTTGCAAAAACAGAGTGTAATGATGACTGATCAGACAACGAGCCTCCAGGTTGGTCAAACTTGGTCAAATGATCAAGTTATAACCCAAACATCCATCACAGTTGACAAACAACCTACTTAAACACTAACCCAGTGTAGTTTACATGCACAGCAAGAGATTAAAAGCAACACCACTTGCATAGTAACTTCACCAAGTACCCAGATGTCATTACCTAAGTGAATATAATGTAGGGATTAAAAATGCACAAAACTATAATATCTACATCTAACCAAAAGGGCACTCAGACACCACACACTGAGCATCGGCATCAATAACAGCGGCAGCACATGTTTCGCGAATAAATCTCCCCAAAGCCAACAGGGAAATTAAATGTGATGTAATCAACAGCAAGTCTGCAATATTTTGAGGGTAAGGGTTAGGGTTAGAATGCTACCCGCTAGCTGTTTGCTGTAAGTGTCAAAAAATGCTAAACTAACACCAAATAATAAAGTGAATACAATGTTCAAACACAAAATGTAGTAAACAGTCACACATTAAAGAAGGCTAATGTTATGGGTTTCATTAAGCAAGAAACAGCTTGGTTAGTAATGCAGATGGGCCTACGCTTCGTTAGCATTCAGTTAACAAACACTTAGCTAATTGATCTTTGTCCAGATGATGCACCTGGCTGTTAGAACTAAAGGTCCTGTACCCTATGTTTGTCCTGTTTGTGGGTACAGGACCAACATAATACCCACAGCAGGTGCCAAATAACACATCCACACTCAGCTCTTTCTATAAATATCCTGTCATGTCTGTAAGGAACATTGGCACAAAAGTAATCTATGTCTGAATAACAAAAAGTCAACACTATATAGAAGATAGATGTACCCTGCAAGGTTTCATATTCCCTTTCTGAAAGGGCTTTAACTCAGGCATGTGGTTCCCTTCATCTCCATTTACTTTTGGAGCCCACTTGCATCCTTGTGATGGGCATTCCTTTAAAGTCAGAATGATGCCTGCTATTGTTTTTGAAGTAGCACTACTGAGTGAAATTCATAAATAAATAAAAGTATATATATTTAAATTAATTTAGACCATTGGCTTTCGGAAAGTTCCAAATAAAATGAAGTATGAAAAACTGTAAAAGTTGTGACTTCTGTCTTTGACTATACAAGGTGTGTCATTTATTTTCAGGCTTAACACTCACATTTCAAAAAAATTGTTGCTCCTTTCAACAATCTACATTACCATAGTGACACACTGACACGGTTCAAATGTTACTGTGTTGGATTTGAAGGTAATACATCACAGTAAAGGCACATTATTTGGGTGCTAGAATGTAACCACTGACAGGGGTGATGTATGTCCTTTGAGTCTGCTACAATACTAAAAGTAGGCTACTGCCAAATTTGAAGAACATTTGTAATTTGCCTGTTTTTATTGTATCTTTGTAGTTTGCCCATTGTAATACGTTTTGTGAGTGATCTGTTTCCCAAGCAAAGCTAACCTGTAGTGTGTGTGTTGACAGGACGATGGCTGAGAGTCCTCGGGTCCGGCGGCAGCGCTCTCGAAGCCTCGCTGGCTCTCTGAGTCGCTCTGCTGACTGGACGGAGGAGCTGGAGAGGAGGTTGAGGAGCAGGGAGGAGCAGGGGGGTGGTTCAGGGGAATATCTGTTGAGCTACAGAGGAGGAGGCAGCCAGCCCCTCTGTGCCACCAGAAGATCCTCCTGTGGACAGGTTTCTACCTGCAGCTTTCAGGACATCTTCACAGGTGAGCAGGAAGCAATGTCACTTACAATACAGTTATAGTTTACTGGGGGCAAGAAGAAAGCAATATGCTCAACGTAACAAGTTGGAATCAATGGATATGCAGACACAAACAATTCAGTGTATGCTTAATTGGATTGCTTCTGATTAATTCAGCTATATGTCAGCTAGAGAAAGTGACACTGGTAATTCCTAAAATCACTGGAGTATTCTTTTGAATGTCATGCATATAAGGGTCCATTACCTTGAAAAGCTGATTGACCAATGATTTGCCAATCTAGATTTCTGCTGGAGAAAGTGGAGTTCTTAGCCATGTATGAGATACGTTTGTAGAATAACTCCATCCAAAGTCCAACTTTAACTGAAACTAACACAAAGTGACACCTAGTGTAGAGTCGATGGTTGACTATTTGATAACTAAAGACTCTTCAAGTTCAATCTTTTTGTTCAATGTGCTGTAAGTAACACCCTGTTTTTATTCAGCTAGGATTTTTAGCAAATAGCGTTTGTTTGATCATGGTCTGTCAGGGCGAACCCTCCTGGAGAAGCTGTTCCTGCAGCAGCAGCAGAAGGAGGAGCCGGAGGAGGCGGAGCGGCTCTGCTCCAGGGTCCTGGCCATGGGGCTCCTGCTGCCGTTCGCTGACTGCTTCAGAGAGCTGCTGGAGGGCAGCACCACCCACCTCCCCTCCACAGCATCAGCCACATTTGATGTATGTAGACACACTTCATAAAAGTTTTTCGAAGCTGTGGTTGGGCTATGTTTGTTTCTGTGTTCTTAATAGAACCCCGGTACTTGTGGGTTATCTGTCGCCACTTTCTAGGTTTAGGGTTAGGGTTGGGATTGGAAAATGTAATTAAAAAGTGACAACAATTATTGGGGATTTGTGTTTGATCTTTATAAGTATTACCTAGGTGCCATACAACATACAAAGTGTATTTGTATGTTATATATAAATGTGCTCTAGACAGGGCTACTTAACATCTCAACACTGGGGGATATCTCCTCAGTCATCAGTGTATCTCTATTTGCTGTGTAGTCACACACATTTATAAAGGTTTTAGGTTTGCGTTAACACGCCCATGTTTAGGAAAAATGGAGGTGCCAAAAATGGCAACTAGCAGTACTGGCAGTGCTAATAGTGCTAATAGTGCTAACAGCGCAAACAGGGACAACAGTGCTGACAGAGCCTACAGTGTCTAACCTGGACGGGGGGCAGCAACAGCTGTATGAGCGACTGTGATTGAACAGCCAGTGGGACACACACAGACTCACCTTCACTAACATGCATGCACGACGGGCGGCCAATGAAACAATGCAGAAGATCTGAGAAAGTGACTTCATTCTGAACCAAATATCTGTTTGCTATTACATTCAACCATACATCATCATCATGTCTGTTGTGAAGGTTCTGTGCACATACACATCCTGTGATTTGCAGTGTGGTCTTGCAGAGCCCACACACGCCATGATCTTCAATCTTTTCTTTGTTTTGGCAAGTGGCGGTTTTGGCATTGCAAGACCAGCCTATACTGTATGTGATGTATATTGATTTCCTCACCAATATATGCATTAGCACATACTCATGATTGCAGGGGCAACCTAGTCCAAGAGGATGTGGGATGTGATGAAAAGAGTATAACATATTTTTACAATCTCAGTTTCAGAAAATTCTATATGTTTTGTATTCTATCCCCCCCCCGCGCAGCATGACCAGCTGTATACCTGGGCAGCAGTTAACCAGCCCTCTCACTCCCTGGATTCTCTGGAGGGGAAACTACCGGGGCAGCTGAGGGGCCCCTGGGCTCCTGTTAAACCAGGAGGGGACACCAAGACTGGGCTCAAAGCCACAGAGGCAGGTAAGATCAACACAAACTCATCATCTATATATTTACACATATATATCGCAAGCTGGCTACTTAACAGGGCTGATAAGTCTTTCTCAACGGTAGATCTTTATTTGTGTAGTCAGTAGATTGTTGGAAAGATGCTGAAATGTATGTGAGTCCCTCAAAGTTTGGAACTTAGGATCAGAATTTGTATCCACTGACAATCATCTTGTTTTTTGGACTAGTCTACTTTTGTGTTGTTCCCATTTTTCATGTATTATAATCTGTTGATGCTTCACAGTATGTGTTCAGGTGTGCTGGCTGTGACAGCCATGTGTCCATTGAGTCCATGTTCAGTCTAGAGCTACACAGTTTTGGACCGTTGTTAAGCCCAAGTGAGCACATATTCTTAATGTCTGACAGTTCCAGTACCAAGAGGTAGATGTTAGCTAAAGGTTCAGTGTTCTTGAAGAGAAATACCATGAGTTGATTAGGTCAAACATTTATACAAAACTGTTACACTGTTCTTTTCAAACAACAAAGAACAGCATAGAACTGATTTTACGTTAGTATTACAGTAAGATTTATGAATGATTTACTTCATTGTATTTGTCTTATAATTCTGCCACACGTGTTTTGTTGAAATTGAGTCTCTTTCCCTCCTAAAGAGGAACACAATGGGGAAAAGGGCAGGGTGGAAGCTAGCATCAAGAGGGAAGCATTGTTATGTGTGTCCAAGTGCTTAAGATTCACTGATGATCGGCCCAGTTTTAGACAAGGATTCTCACCTTTGTATTTGTTTTTCTTTTCATATCCTATGAAGATAGGATATGGAAAAAGGAAGAAAAATGTACATACAAACCAATGAACATCCCATTCAGATGAAGATCTGAATGGGATGTTCATGCTTTGGCATTTTAGCAGACAATCAAGGTGAGTAGTCATTTCTGTAACCTGAAAGCCAGAGGATTTGCAATTGCTAGCAGATTGAGATGGTACGGGGCTATGATCATATTATGCTCCTTAAAGTATGCTGAGTTAGAGTCTTTTCATTTAGCTCTGACCTCCTATTTTGTATTACACAATTTGCCGCATATACATTAGTGCCCTCTAAAATAACAGTGATAGGGCAGGGACACCATGATGACATGGATAGTTGGTGTTTGGCAGCATCGCTAAATGCACCACTCAGATTACACTCTAGTGCTCACCTCTCACTGCTGGCATGTCAAAGACTCCTACCCATAATGTACAATTGCTCTCAAAGCCATCAGCCGTGTGAGAGTGTGTGTGTGTGAGTTAGATGATAAACAACGCCTTGTAAAGCAGCCTTGCCATCAGTGAATGAATGTGTGTATGGATGAAGAAATGCTGGCAGGTAGTGTAACAGTGCTCCAGGTGGTCAGAATACTCTTTTCTTTTATGGTATTGTATTTTGTCATTTCAGCAGATAACAAAAAACACATACTTTTTGTATATACCATTTGAATTTGAATGTGTTGATACATTTTGTCCTTCAGTATGAATTAGTATTATCTCTCTATCTGATGACACTTGAGTGGGTCCAGTTACTCATGCTGACACTGCTGTCCACAGGACCACCGGGACCCCCATCTCTGTCTCTATATTAACCTTCTGTTCAGCTTCAAATTCTCTTCTGATTAATAACTCATTTTCCTTCAACAAATTCATATGAAATTCCTAAATCTATCCAAGATGTTAGGTGTGCCAAGAATTGAGTGTGTGCAGCTTAATGTGTTTTTGCTACATGTGCAGTTCATTTTCATGTACATACAAACCAATTGAAATACTCTTCACTGAGTGTCACAGATTAAACCCGGCAGAGACACTTGTGATGGGATTTCCCTTGAGCAATACAATTGGAAAACAGCTGCTGGAATTTGGAACTGATGTCTAACAACATCGACAGTTTAATAAAAAGGCTTGTGCAAGGGAACAGACAGAACACAGAGAAGTGTGTCCGGCTGATCACTCTTCTGCTCTGCATATTTAACTGACCCTTAGATAATAAACAAATATACCTTCAGGCAAAACATGTTAACACTCCAAAAACAGAGACGCCACCTAACAGCTGCATGGTGTGACATGAAACCTACTTAAATCATTCCTAACACAAAAAAAGAAAAGGACATTCTAATCAGAAAATGTGTATAACGTCCAATGTTTTAATATATATGTATATATACTGTACAGTATGCATTGCATCATGTATCCCAAATAGTACTGTGTTGTTGTAATGTAATCACTGGTTCAAATACAGCCCCAGGACTCCTCACACACACCAAGTCATGGCACCACATCACCCCAGTCCTCAAAGAACTTCACTGGTTTCCTGTCTCCCACTGCATCAATTACAAAATGCTGGTCCTCACCTACAAAGCCCTCCACCATTTGACCTCCCCCCCTACCTCACCAACCTTCTCACCCCCTACCAACCCCCACGGTCCCTCAGATCCACTGCAGCCGGTCTCCTATCCATTCCCAAATCCACACTCTGCAGCACTGGGACCAACCCGGTATCACGGCAAGACGTGAACATGTGACGATTTACCATGC
>CALSBZ010046772.1:184015-220613 GCA_943591055.1 Gobionotothen gibberifrons
TGGCATACATACATACATACATACATACATACATACATACATACATATTTTGCAGTGCAAATGTATGGTCCCTCCCACTAAGCCTACCTTTCAGTCTTTTGTTGCCATTCATTGTGAATATTATTCATATTTTTCAGGTTATGAAGCTCCTGAACAATAAGCGTTCCCAGGCAGTAGGGATCCTCATGTCCTCCCTGCATCTTGATATGAAAGATATCCAGCATGGTGAGTTCATAACAATTGAGAACGCTTGATATCAATAATTCACATGGAATATTATAAAACACGTGTATGCCACACTGAGGAAAGGATAGCCTAGTCATTTAGTCACAAATTCCGCTGTCAGAGACTAGTTGACCTAATAAAGAGAATTTATGTTCTCAAGGAAAACCTCGCTAAAATATTCCTACCATATCTGTATAAATATTTTTGGGGAAAATATTCATTTAGGTTTGGGTATGAAGTATACTCCAAAACACATGTTTATTTGTGTTGCTCTGTGCTTGGAGCCAGTTAATCATTTTGAGCCTTTGCTGGTATAAAGTATTATATTATTTGTGTGTGTCTTTCTTCCTGTCCTAAAGCCATCCTGAACTTGGACAACACCGTAGTTGACCTGGAGACCCTGCAGGCCTTGTATGAAAATGTGAGTCACACACTTTATCTCACTTGTCTGACTGTAATAGAATCGGAATCACTCCGGGGTCCAGTTGTGACTGCGCTGGGAAATCTGAGCCTTTGAGTCCTGGTTATACATTGTTCAGAGGTTGTTTATGCTAATACAGTCCTTTAGCACTTATGTAATAAAACAGGGGGTTACGTATTGTAACCCTAGTTATATAAGCACAGGCGGAGCCCTCTACTGGACTCTATGGGTACTACTCTCTATCATGCTGTGCGTGCTTTCACCTACTGAGTTTACGTAAACGTAGCCGGCCAATCGGGGCGAGCCTACCTGAATGCGCGTGCAGGCCACAGTATATAAAGGCGGCTACACCCGCCGCCCACTATCCTTTACACTCTTCAGCGAGCGGACTAGGAAAGACAGGGCCCCCAGGTAGAGGGCTCCGCCTGTGCTTATATAACTAGGGTTACAATACGTAACCCCCTGTTATATCTCACACAGGCTCCGCCCTCTACTGGACTCTATGGGTACAGTGGGCGGAGCCCCGATGTATACACGCCCTGTCATCCAACAACATCGGCCCACCACACCGTCCCTGACCGGCTTTTGGCTAACATCCATTGCATCCCACTTCCTCCCATCCGGTTGTAACCGTAGAGAAGTCGGGGCCGCAATTTGGATAAGGCACACTCACACACGCTTACCTCGTGTAGAGTGTGCATGGAAAAGATCTGTGCGGAGACTCCGTCTGGAGCCTACCGCGCACCATGTTCCCCAGGTCCCTCAGGAGCATGGGAAAACATAAGTGCACCACGTCCCCCACACTCACACACGCTCCGTGTAGAGTGGGCATGGACAATAGTGAGGAAGGCTCTCCCAGCCTGCCTCCAGCCCTGTATGGGGCTGATTGCGCACCATGTCTCCCGAGTCCCTCAGGAGCATGGGAAAACACAAGTGCTTTATGTCCAGGGGGGGGGGGTCAGACACCTGCTGACCCACAGCCACCCTCCCTCTCACCAGTCATGCGTTGCCTCGGCAAGCACAGACGACGAGAAGGAGCCAGACATGTCCAGGAGATAACATTTTATGAAGGAGCCTGGCGTAGACCAAGACGCCGACGTGCATATATCTTCTACACTCACACTGCTGAATAAGGCTGTTTGAGACAGGCACAGCCCGTGTAGAATGCGCACGGACCCCAGTGGGGAGGGCTCTCCCCGCCCGTCCATAGGCATGTGTAATGCACCCGCATAGCCATCCTGTTAGGCGCTTCTTGGAGAGAGCTTTTCCAGCCACACCATCCCCAAAGCACACAAACAGCTGTTCAGTGCGTCTAATGGCAGCCGTGCGCTCTACATAACATGCTAGCGCACGCACTGGGCAGGGGAGGTGCAATTTAGCCTCCCTGGCCTCAATATGGGGTGGAAGATTAAAGCCACCTAACTGAATAGCCCTTGACCTGAACAAACTCCTTAGGCTCTTAGGAGTAAAGAAGGGGTTCGGTCTGAGTGTCGCCCCGCTACGGTCACCCCGGATCAAAAGGCAGCTTGGGTGCACCGACAGAGCGGTCAGCTCGGACACTCTTTTGGCTGAAGTCAAGGCAAGTAGCAATGCTGTCTTCCATGACAGTGCTTTCAGGGAGGAGAGCTCCAGGGGCTCAAATGGTTCTGTGACCAGAGCCTCGAGCACCAACGGCAGGTCCCACTGTGAGGCGGAGGCGTGCACTACTGGGCGCTGCCTCCTGACCCTCTGCAAAAACCGCGACATAAGCGGCTGACTGAAGGCTGACCTGCCTCCAAATCCCTCATGGCAGGACGAAATGGCTGCTGCATACACCTTAATTGTGGAATGAGCCAGCCCCCTGTCCACCAGTATCTGTAAGTAGGTAAGAATAGAGCCCAGCGTACACGACAGAGGCTCTAGACTCCTTCCTTCACACCATCGCCGGAATCCTGCCCACTTTGGCCTGAACAGGCTGTGGTGGATTCTGCTCTTGCTGCTTGGATAGTCTGAATAACGTTGTCAGACAGCCCCACCTGTCCCTCTCAGGAGCCAAGCCTGGAGAGGTTGGCCCAGAGTGGGTAACGCCCCTATTGCCCCTGCTTCCTGAGACAGCGCTCCCCAGACCTGAGGAATAGCCCAGGGCTGGCCCACCATCATCTGTGTTACCCCGCATACCACGGCGCCAGGCGGCGATCTGGGGCCACTAGGATGACTGACAGCTGCTCCCGCCTCACCCTATCCAGGAGGGGGGGGGGATAAGGTGCAGCGGTGGAAAGGCGTAAAGCAGCTTCCTTGGCCATGGCTCGTGTGCAAATGCGTCCACCCCCAAGGGCGGATTGTCCCACCGGGCCAGGGAGAACCACAGGGCACAGGTCCACCTCTGCTCTCCCAAACTGAGTCCAGACCTGCTTCACCACCTCCTGGTGAAGCCTCCACTCGTCTGGCAGGGGTCCGCCTCTTGACATGAGGTCGGCCCCCCCGTTCTCCCGTCCCGGGATGTGCAGGGCCCTTAGAGACAACACAGTCTGTGAAACCTACAACCACAGGTTCTCTGCTGCGGTCAACAAGGCTATTGAGCGGACTCCGCTTTGCCTGTTGATGTACGCCACTGTGGTGCGGTTGTCGCTCCTCACTAGCACATGTTTGCCCTGTATTAAGGGTTTGAAGTGCTGTAGGACCGGAATCACTGCTTGCAGCTCCAGGAGGTTGCTGTGCCGAGCCTCTGTCAGAGGCCAGCAACCACCTACAGCTCTCTAGGCACGTCCCCCCCCATCCTGTCACTGAAGCGTCTGTGAAGACTGTGATATAGGAGGTCACTTGCCCCAGTGGAGCTCCCCTCCGCAGATTCTCTGGGGACCCCCAGAATCGGAGGTTACTCTCTACTGAGGGGGGGATGGTCACCAGACGTCGTTTGTGTCTTGAGATCGAAACGAAGGCCGGTAAACCACCTCTGCATGCGACGTGCATGCAGGAGTCTGAGTGGCACTACGGCGTGAGCAGCCGTCATGAGACCCAAAGTCTGCATGATGATCAAAGCTGTCACCGTGGCCCCCTGACGCAGCCTGCAGACTGCCCGCAGCAGGGATGCCTGTCTGCTTTCTGTCAGGGTGGCACATAGTCTGCCTGCATCGAGCATCACCCCCAGATATTCTACCTGCTGGTGAGGTATGGGGGAGCTCTTCTTCCAATTGACCGCCACTCTTTTTCAACCCAACTTGGTTAGGTGTAGGATCCATTGGGCTGTGTGAAACAATGGCCATGACTATGAGGTCGTCCAGATAAAATAACACCCTCATGCCATGGTCCCACAGCGGTTGCAGCGCCGTAGCTGCACGTGCGTGGGGATAGGGAGTAGCCAAACGTCAGTCTGTTGTACTCGTAGGCTACCCCCTGGAAGGCAAAACGCAAATACTTTCTGTGTTTTGGAGCAATTTCGCCATGAAAGTAAGCGTTCTTCAGGTCGATGGTTGTGAACCAATCGCCTGGCTGCACCAGTCCCAGTAACTGTTTCATAGTTAACATATGGAACTTCTTGCATGCAATGTGCTGGTGCAGGCATTGAAGATCCAGAATGGGCCTGAATTCTCCTGTCTTCTTGGGAGCCAGGAAGTACAGGGAATAGTGCCCCTTCTCTCTGACTTGAAAGTGCACATGCCGAGAGGAAACCTATCTCCTCCTGGGATGACAGATTTGCCTCTCTCATGCCTCTGAACGGAGGAGGGATGCTGCAAAACTGGAGTGAATAACCCAGTCTCAGTGTCCTGTCCGTCCGCTCTGTTAATACACCACTGATTTTCCATTCCCCATAACATTGTGTTAGGGGATGTGCAATCAGCTATGAAGCTGTGGTACTCTCTGGTGGCCCACTCCGCCGTCAAACCCCTATAAAAGGAAGTTTGACCCATGGGGGGCTGACACAGAAAGGGCAGATTTTTCACTGAGGACCCTGAACACACCACGGCACGCTCCCGTGAGAGTGTGCGCTCCGCCATAATGCTGTTTTCTCTTGGAGAGAAAGAGGCATCAATCTGAGCTTCTTTTGTCCATGAACGCACCACGGCCCGCTCTCGGGGGGGGGGGGGCCTCGTCATAATACCGTCTCTTTGAAAAGGGCATTATGGGGAATGTGGAATGTGGAGAGAGATGACTCTTACTCTGGGATAAATGCAATCGTTTTTATTGAATGCATTTTACACACACATATTCAGGGGACATGCCAGCAGCTTTGGAGCCACAGCTAAGAAGCTGTAGTATTCTCTGGTGGCCTACTCCGCTGCCAAACCTTCCATAAGAAGGGAGTTTTGGCATGGGGGCTGACACAGAAAAGGGCCGATTTTCTACTGAGGTCCTTGAACGCACCGCGGCACGCTCCCGTGGGGCCGCGGCTCTGTCCTAATGCCGTCTCTTTGAAACGGACATTATGGTGAAATGTGGAAATGTGGAGAGAGATGACTCTTACTCTGGGATAAATGCAATCGTTTTCACTGAATGCATTTCTCACACACACATCACTCTCTCTTGAACCCGCACAGTGTTTTGACAGCACTTCGGTTTATTCCACTAACGTGCACGCGCCCAGCTGCTGGCTCCTATACTGGAGTTTACAGAGGGGGCGGGGAGTGTGGGACAGTGTTATTTCCTCTGGGGATGAGCAAGAAGCAGCCACGCCGCGACTATTCCTCACCCACGTGACCAAGGAGATCCAAAGAGCCCTTCCGTAAACACGGGGGCTCCCGGCCCGGGAGATCAACACGGTCCTTTTGGAAAGTGCCATGTGGCGTGATCCCTCACCGGGATATCACACGGCAGACAACGGCGGCGGCCACGATCAAGCTACAAACAAATCGCTCTGATCTGGTGAGGTGAGGGCATCTCCAGCAATGAACGAGACGCCCAACACACCCATGTTTATTTGCAGTCGCCTTGTCACGCGGAAGCGTGGCAGAGCTGTTTTCAGCTCCCTGTCGCTGGGAGCAGCTGCGCTCCGCCGCCATGGTCATCACCTAGGGCGGTGGACCTCCATGGACCGGACCCGGCAGTGCCCGACAATGGCAAACGGAGCCATCCGCCCCGCTGGAATGGCGAACGTGAATGACACCGCCTCGGCCATATCCTGGTCCCCCCAACACTATAAGCAGAGGTGGTGGAGATCGGCGCCCGCGATCAAACCAGGGCAGGTGGGGCATGGCCAGGCTTCCAGTAATGGTGAGTCCATTTTCCGTTTCTTCTCATCTTCTAATCGTCGTTCGTTTAATAAAATTCTTCGGTTGTCAGCTCGTCTGAAGAGAAAAAAGGATAGTGGGCGGCGGGTGTAGCCGCCTTTATATACTGTGGCCTGCGCGCGCATTCAGGTAGGCTCGCCCCGATTGGCCGGCTACGTTTACGTAAACTCAGTAGGTGAAAGCACGCACAGCATGATAGAGAGTAGTACCCATAGAGTCCAGTAGAGGGCGGAGCCTGTGTGAGATATAACCTGTAGGGCATAAACCAGTCAAATTTGAACACAGGGATACATCTTTGATTAAATATGATTGAACATGCTGTCTGTATTTGATGTAATGGGAGGGACTTTGAATTGTCAGACTCTGAAGCTCATCTGTTCTGTTGGGTGGTCTGACATGGTGGTCTCTTGTGTCTCTCCCTCAGAGGGCACAACAGGATGAGCTGGACAAGATAGAAAAGCACATCAAGTCGTCAAAAGACAAGGAGAACGCCAAACCCCTGGACAAACCTGAGCAGTGAGTTTTTCTACTACTTCTACACAATGATCAGACGTAGTGCCAGGCTGTGTATCATTCTGTAAACAGTGTCAAACAACAGGAGGGAATAAAGAGTAGAGAGATAGTGAAGAAGACATGAGTGTGATCAGTGTTTTCTCGTGTGTTGCAGGTTCCTCCACCAGCTCTCTCTGATCCCAAACTTCTCCTCCAGAGTCTTCTGCATCATCTTCCAGTCTAGCTTCCACGAGTGCATGTCGTCCATAACGAGGAAACTGGACACTCTGCAGAGAGTATGCCTGGTGAGTCAATCTCTCCAAAGTAATGAAATATAGGTCTTCACATCTCAATGTCTGCATAAAGCCTGGGAGCAACTGGAACTACACACTTAGAATGTTTTCAGCCAATAAACGGCCATTATCAGTTGTCATTGGGAGAATCAATTTGTGGCTCAACGCTAACTCCAAACTAGCTTGGTAGGTCGTTATCATATGTATGTGACTGAGTTCATGTAAGAAACAGACTTATTTTAACTGTGATTTTATTTTCCTAAACGTTGCCTGGATCAGTCTGACATTTTGAAATAAACCTACTAACGCCTCCCTGATTAACATGTTGTTTTAATTAAATCAAATTAAATGTATTCTTGTTTTCAGTGTTCAGACAAAAGACATTTGGTTTAAAGAAAATCGACCTGCTGTAAGTATTTATAAACAATCACAAAGTTAATCCATTAGCCAGAGGTGAGAGAAGTACAGATCTTGTACTTGAGTAAAAGTACCAGAGTGTAGGAATACTCTGTTACAGTAAAAGTCCTGCATTCAAAATGTTCCTCAAGTAAAAGTAGAAAAGTATTATCATCAAAATATAGTGAAAGTAGCGACAGTAAAAGTAGTCATTGTGCAGATTGGTCCATTTCAGAATAATATATATGATATGTTTTATAATGATTGATCATGAAACTGTTCTCAAAGCTGGTAAAGGTGCAGCTAGTTTGAATGACTTTGTATACTGCAGGGTAGCTTGTGAATTTACTCCAGGTGGAACTAAAGTCTGATTTAACCTGTTAGACCCCAAGCCTGTTTTTCAGGTCTCACCCCTCGATTCCACCGAGTCCGTTTGCGACGCGTTACGGACGCGACGCGACCTCCGTAAGGATAGCGGTCACTCTAGTCAATGGGTGCTATTCCACCACACACGCCGCGTTACGTCCCAGACGCGTCCCAGAAGCGGCTCGGCGCAGGGCTCCTCTAAAATTAGGATGAATCCTATTTTTGTCGCGGCGCAGCCTTAAGGTAATGACGAGCAGGCAGGAAGTGGAACGTTCAGACCATATATAGCATATATACACACACACACAAACTCATTTTGCAGCCCCTATCCCTCCGTAGTCGTTCAAGTAGGAGGAGAAATGCCAGCGTTCTCCTCCGGTTTACAGGCACTGTGTACATTATATATATAGAATAATTATGATGACGAATGCCTTTTTTTTACCACTAAAATACAGCAACACATCTTTGATTCATGTCGTTTATAACTGGGATATTACAATTATTATTAACTTTGTCTGTACAAAGTAGCCTGCCCAGGAAATATGCCCAAATCAACAAAAACTGCGAGCAGACAGGGAAGACGCTCCGCTTCCGTAATGCTTCTGAAACGCGCCCGGTAGGGTATGACGCCGGGAGGAGACCGGACCAAAACCGCGGCGGAGACGTTACGCGACGGAGACGGACTCGGTGGAATCGAGGGGTCAGGCTCGAAAATGACATTCCCAGAACAAATGACCATATCTTCCCTTCTAAAAGGGGAAAATGAATAATCTTTTTTCTCAAAGTAATGATAAACCTGTGAGTTGGATGTAGAAAAGTCAGAATCAATATAGATGTTTTTTATTTGAAAGAAAATTCAGATTGAACATAGTAAAAAACTGTAAATTATAGTGTCCGTCCAAAAATTATTTTTGACTTATAGTGAAAACTACCCTTGGATGATGGGATGGTAGACTAAAAGCTTTAGGAATCCAAAGTACAACATATAATAAGTACCCTGTATCAAGATTGATGCAAAACAAGTTAAATTTGACTTTTTTCGAGAGATTTAGCAAAAAAAACCACTTCTGGGGTCATTTGGGTGGGTTTTAATGCCATTGAAGACCAGTTTTGACCAGACAACGACACAGGTAAGCCATGTTAGTGTTTTTAGCTACCTAGCGCCACATGTTTTGATGTCTATTTTTGTTTATAAAGTCGCGAGTTCTTATCATAGAGTGATAATGTATGTACCAAACGATTCTGTGTCATCTTGGATGTGCAGAAAAGATCAATAATAAGGGTTTTATGAGTGATTTTCTGTGCAGTAATCTGATATCATTTTTCGCGAGGCTTTCAGGGAGCATTGTGGGGTTTTAAAAAAAAAAGATCAGTTAACTGAGTTTTTAATACAGAGGTATTAAATACATTTAGTGGAGTAAAAGTACACCATTTACCTTTGAACTGTAGTGGAGTAGAAGTACAAAGTAGCGTAAAATGGAAATACTCAAGTACAGTTCAAATATCTCAACATTTTACTTAAGTACAGTATTTGAGTAAATGTATTTAGTTACTTCCCACCAGTGGCGTAGCCAGGAATTATTGTGTGGGTGGGCCTGGAGAAATGTAGGTGGACCAGATTTTTTAATGCACTAATTGAACATAAGCATAAACTAGCTGTGAAAACAAAAACATAAGCACGGTGGCCTCAGAATGTGTGTACAACTGACATCCACATGATAGGGATGGGTATCATTAAGGTTTTAACGGTAGGCCTACTACTACTTTTATCGATACCGCTTATCGATCCGGTGCTTTAACAGTACTTTTATCGGTTTCTTTGGAGAAAAAAAGAAGGAAAACTAATTAAACAAATTGTGAACAAATTGAATTGCTTTTTATTTAAATTAAATACATACTATTTCACATCAAAAGAAACAACAGTGTTTTAACAAATCGTATTAAATAATGTGATGACAGAATTGTAAACAGAATAGCTGAAACTTTAACAAAATAAATAACTCAGTTACCTCTAATCATTAACCCATGTTTGTATCATTGAGTTAACTCTGTGTGTTGCTGCTAGCATACATAACACCTGACGTGGAAACGTTACTCGTGGATCGGGGGGCTGCAGAGCTACTAGAAAGACAGTCGAACCCGGTGCATTCCTCCGTCTGAATGTGCTGCACTTTTGCTAAATGTTTCGACAAATTGCTCGTGTTACCGCGTTCTCTCCACCATCTCCTCAGTCTGTGTGTGTGTTGCTGCATGTAGCTGCTGCGTGTGTGTAAACTGCCCCGCCCCCTCGCTCACAGATGGGGATAGAGAGGCGAAGTCCCTCCCCTTCCGGTGGAGCTCCATGGGACCCCGGAAGCGGAAAAATATACATTGAAGTCAATGGAGAAAATGGAGAGGAAAAGGTTATCTTTTGAATTGTGCCACGAATTACACATATGATGTTTGTCAATTTAAAAGAACATTTTATTTTTATTTTTAAAAAATAAATGTGTCGTAAAACTGTGAAGTTACACATTTTTTGTGTGAAACTGCTCAGTGAACTACATCTCCGGTAGGGCAGAACAACACACGTCACCAAGATGTCCGTCTGTCTTGTCAACAAAAGGATTGACTACACTCACATGGAAATTATTGTTTAAGATTGACAAACATCATATGTGTCATTCGTGGCACAATTCAAACGGGATCAAAAGATAACCTTTTCCTCTCCATTTTCTCCATCGACTTCAATGTATATTTTTCCGCTTCCGGGGTCCCACGAGCTCCCTCGGAAGGGGAGGGACTTCGCCTCTCTATTGGAAAGATCTAAAATACTAAAAATAATCAAAGACGCATTTTGCTGTCTTTTTGCATATTAGAAACGGAGTTGGCGACACTAAAACTGCACAAATGTGTGTGTAGCAATAATACATATGACAGATATGTTTTACAGGTCTTTAATAATTCATACTGGGGCTCGATACCCATCCCTACACATGACTGGCTCGACGGCCACAGGTTATTTATCCTTGATAGTCGCACAGTGGGCACACACTGAGAGAGTCTTTTCATATTCAGCAAATGTGTACATGCTTCACTGCAGACCTCAAGAAGAAATAAGACTTTAAGTCACTCACGGCAAAACTTACTTACTAATTTACTCACGGTAAAAAAATGCACTCCCTGTTCCATTGTCATGAAGGTGGAATCTAACTATATCCAGAATAAGTTTGATTGGATCCAGGCTAGAAACATGTTTATTTCTGCTGTAAAGTTGGGCATTTTAACATGGGGGTCTATTATATGGGAATTGCTCCTTTCTGCATCCATCCCACCCGGGCCCACCCACAGCTACGCCGTTGCTTCCCACCTCAAATATTAAACATACAATCCAACAGGGTTATTAGAGAGTTTTAGAGGTGTTAATTGTTATATTTTCTGACTATGGACAAAGCCAAGCTAGGTATTTGAAGTCTATACTGCACTAACACAGGGAAAGGATATACAACTTCTCATGTGATTTTCAGTCAGGTGTTAGAACCTGGTCTGAGGTCTGTTTGTTCGCTCTCCAGCTAAATGCTGCTCACAGTGCCCTCTTTATAAACCTTCTCTTTTCATGTAGAGATTAACAATCACACAATTCCCCCCCCCCCCCCCCCCTGTCTGTGCAGGCGCTGCAGGACAGTGAGACGGTGAAGAAGGTTCTCAGTCTGATTCTGGCTTTCGGTAACTTCATGAATGGTGGGAATCGAACCAGAGGTCAAGCTGACGGCTTCACCCTGGACATCCTGCCCAAACTGAAAGATGTGAAGAGCAGCGTGAGTAGAGAGGGAGCCATGTGAAACAAACCGACACATCATTACATCTCTGCTGCTTGTCCAACTTCAGCCTTGCACATTATTTTTGTACATAAGTAAAAATATAATTCAATGCTGCCATGATCAGTGGAAAGTCTGTGCGTGACCCCCCTTTTTAATGTGCAGAGGTGTACTCAGGGCCGGTGAATGTATATATATACACCAGTCTTCCTGAAAGAACTTGCGCTGAGCTTCATTTAAATCTTGAAGAAAAAGATAAATAACACACATTTAAATTGCCCCACAAATAATAAATAAACACATTATCCATATTACCATGGGAAATGGGGACACAGCAAATAAATGCTGCCATCACAAGGAAGTTAGAGGCCTTTGCATATTTAAAACAAGTGCCAAATATGTAAAATCTGTAAAGTTTTTGTAAAACTACAGTAACCATCAATCAATCAATCAATGTTTATTTATATAGCCCAATATCACAAATGTTACATTTGTCTCAGTGGACTTCACAGTTTGTACAGAATATCAGTATGACAATACGACACCCTCTGTCCTTAGACCCTCACATCGTACAAGGAAAAACTTCCAGAGAAAACCCACAGTTTAAAGGGGAACATGGGAGAAACCTCAGGGAGAGCAACAGAGGAGGGATCCCTCTCCCAGGACGGACAGACGTGCAATAGATGCCGTGTGTAAAAAAAAGATAATACATTTGCAACATAGGTAGTCCAAATGTTTGGAAATGCATGTGTGTATAATAAGAAGATGAATCCACGAGGACATCCATCCAGGACTTATGATCCAGGACCACAGCAACAGCCACGACTCAAGATCCGGGTTACAAAAGATGTAACAAAGATGTTTACACTGCCGACAGTCATTATTTCAAACAGTATGAACACATTTAACGCAGAATGCTTGCTCATTGGTTGCCATCGTATGGTCAGATCCTGGGGTGGCCCGGTCACTGATGAAGGCGATATTCATGTCCTTTTGAAGCACATTAAATAATAGGTTAGCGCATAAGAGATAATGAATTAGGTAATTGCATACTTTTTAAACTGTCACTCTTAGCTAATTCAGAGCCATTATTACCAGCTGCTAAAGCAACACTGGTATTGTTTTCACCTATTGAGTCTGCATGTGTGTGTCGTCATGGCAATGTGGTCCTGAAGACACACAGAGGTGCTTTTGAGTACTTTGCCTAGTGTTTAAATGCATGTGGACAGATTTGTGCACACAACCGTGCAAGTTTTAGTGTATCTTCTCATCTTTTTTGCAGGTTCCATACAATATTTGAACTGCTTAAGTGAAGAGCAGAAGCCACTTTTCAAATTGTACACAATCCTTTTCCCATGCCATTGCTGTCAACACCTATCCATGCTGAACGTTGCTGAGATATTAATGATTGGGGTGTGGCCAAAAGTGCAATATGCTTCAAAATGTAACTGACAGAGAGCAGTGCTATTGTCCTGTGTTTTTACACTGTGCCTATGGATTTTATGTTATTATGTGGAACTGCCCCACCCTACCTCAAATAACTCCTCACCCCCCACACCTCCCTGCGGACCACCCGCTCCAGCAACTCCAACATCCTCAAACCCCCCAGGACTAAGCTCCGCACTATGGGAGACCGGGCCTTCTGCTTGGCTGCCCCCAGTCTGTGGAATGCTCTCCCCGACCACATGAGAGCACCACAGACCGTGGAGGCCTTCAAAAAAGGCCTCAAAACCCATCTATTTAATAGAGCATTTCCCTAGACCTTTTATTTATTACCACCCTTTTATTTAATTTAATTTTTATTGTTTTTTATTTAATTCTACCGTGTTGTGTATTGTTTTTATACTGTTCATGCCCACTGCCTGTAGCACTTCGGGATTTGAAGTCAGATATGAAGTGCTTTATAAATTAAACCCATTATTATTATTATTATTATTTCAAGATTTGTAATTACATCGCTAAACTCCTTGAAAAGGTCCTCTTCCTTTTCTCCAAGGTACATGACAAGGCAGCGGATGGCTATAGTTCTCTGCGTACTTCAATTGTATTGTGCTATTTTTGAAAAAGGAAAAAAAGAGAAATTACCTAAATGAATATATTCTGAATGGGTGACTGCCAACAACTTGCATTTCAATGACAACTCTAAATAACGATCCTACCTCAAGAAGCATGTCCTTGATCTGCTTCACCGAGATTCATTTTTAATAAAAAGCGATATCACAATAGTAACCAAAGTATTTTTACTCTCACAGTAGCCTCTACTACTTTGTACCCTCTCACGGAACTATTCACAGTTCAAAGGCTGCTCATTGTGGTCAAACAGCAATTTGCCTATACAGTGCAACTACAAGGCTATCTACTGTATTTGAATGACAAAAGATGACACTCACCTTAAAATGTCCTTTGTATAGTATTTCTATTTGTCTTAACTGTCGGAACTTGTCCAGGCATGTTAAGTGGGAGTGTACTTGAAATCCTTAACTCAAGGTGTAGAACAATTAAGTTATCAAGCCAATTGCATTACTTACTACAACTTGAATTTAGTTTTAAGTCAATTAACGCAGAAATCAGAGTTCAAATTACACACAATATTAAGTTGATGTAATTACCAACATTATTACGTCAACACAATTTATAAATTAATGTTTGCAACTTAAAATGTTTATCTAAATCAATTAACTCACATTTTTATCTTGCAACTATGCATTTAATTAAGTGGTGGTAAAAGGTCCCCTGAATGACTTTTTAGAGTGTAGAGTCAAATAGAAATACTCGAGCCAAGTACAAATACCCCAAAATCAAACTTAAAGAGCAACTTGCAGGTTAGAGACACCAGTGAATAAATGTGTAGGAAAATGATATATACACTAGATTTTCCAAAACATATACAGAAATATACACTACAGTGACATCTGGCGTAGTTTTAGTAAGACATATTTACTTCCGCATAAAGAAAGCCTCCCCGCGTGACCTCCCGCGTGTGGCGTAACATGGGGGAGAGCTGCCGGTCTAACGTAGTAATAAACATGGATCACAATGCTAGTTTTGACACAGAAGAGGTTGAAAATGCTTATGGCCGTGTTATGGCCGCGCCGCGGCGTCCGCAAGGATGGCGGCCACTCTAGTCAATGGGTGCTATTCCACCAGACGCGCCGCGTTACTGCTCGGAAGCGTCCCAGAAGCGTCTCGCCGCTCTGCTCCACTCAAAATAGGATTGAAGTCTATTTTTCGACGCGATGCGAGGCGTTGCAGAGGTGGCGGGAGGGTGCACAGCTGATTGCAGCAGGTGAGTGGAGGTTGAGCCGGGAGCCAGGAGTGACAGCCACCACACCCACACAAACAACACAGACAGGGGGAAACAAACAAACACAAAGGAGGCGGCTGGAGGAGTACAGCCACCACAGCGTTACCTAATGCAACTCCACACTACGGCTGAAGTCGAATAGTCCATTTAGCTTAGGAACCTTCCTAACCGAGTGAAATGACCCGGAAGTCCCTCTGTGGCAGCCGTAGTCCGTTGTATAGAAAACTGTAGTTTCCATAGTTTCCCCACAGCAGCAGCAGACGCACAAAATGACGTCCGCTGGCGCATCATAAACACGTCGGATAGTGAAAGTGCAGTCGGATTCTCTAAAGTACCGCAGTCTCTTCTCCTAAGTCCTTTTGAATTCTCCTATCCACTATCCCTTAACCCCGTGACGTTTCACTCAGAGGTCAAGGAATAGACGATAGGGTTAGAACTTAGGAGGATGTAATACGGTTTCCGGATAAACGTTTTGTTTGATTGGCTTCAGCTGTGGAGAGTATGTGCTGCAGGGAGGTGGATGCACAACGCACCCAGGAACGAAAGCTAGCTCCGGTCCTTTTCCTGTTAGGGAAACTGTGGACTCGATGTCCTGACAGGCTGGAGTTTGTGCAACCTGCACAAACACAAGCTCACCATGATTAAAAATGGTGAAATGCAATGTAAAATGACCAAAAAAATACCAGCTCAACCCAACTATAAACTACTACCGCGGATTGGGCAGAGAAGGAGTCTGAGAAAGTTGCTCCCCCATGTGACGTAATATGACGCGTTTGACGTATGACGTTAAAAGAAAGCAGTTTTTAGTAGCAGAGCTCAAAACGGCTCCGTTCCCTCTGAATTCCTTATGTCTTGTAAAACATATCAAATCCTGCATTAACTTTTTTTATTGTAATTTTCAGGCAAGGTTAAGCATAAATGTAGTAAAAAAAAAAACTGCAAGTTGCTTTTTAAGATACAGTACTTGAGTAAATGTATTACATTACACCACTATAAATGTGCTTCAGTTACCACTAACCCTCTGACCTCCCTCACCTGTAGAGCTACAGAAAGTCACCTGATGTCTCCACTCCTGTTAATGATCCACTCGTTTATTTTCTCTGCAGGACGGTACGAAAAGTCTTCTGTCTTACATTGTTGCATACTACCTCAGACACTTCGATGAGGTAAGCTTTTAGCGATGATATACTCCCTGCCATACTGTTACTTTCTACTTTCTAGCTTTGTCCACTGCCTATTTTGTCCCCAATTTTCACATATTTCTGACCTTCTGTATGCAATACACACCACATTTCCACATCTCTTGGAAATATGCACTTCAAACAGTATCAGACAATAATTACTACCTGCTGTCTGTCCCTCTCAGGACGCTGGCAGAGAGACGTGTGTGTACCCCCTCCCAGAGCCTCACGACCTGTTCCAGTCTTCACAGATGAAGTTTGAAGACTTTCAGAAAGACCTGACTCGACTCAGGAAGGACCTGAGAGGTAACAAACACAAACACAAACACACACACACACACACACACACACACACACTCACACTCACACACACACACACACACACACACACACACACACTCACAGACACACACACACACACACACACACAACTTGACTTGATGTGCTATTTGTTTCTTCAATCAGCGTGCACATCAGAAGTGGAGAAGGTGTGCAAGGTTTCAGACGAGGACAACTTGCAGCCTTTTAAAGACAACATGGAGGAGTTCCTTGCACACGGTGACTAACAACACGTTTATTTTGAGGAACATTGAACATGCTTGCATTGAACTTGATTTAGGGTTTTTTATTGAGCAACAATGTTCTTGTATAATAAAACATTAAGACAAAAACCATAAGTTATTCAAAACTGATTTTGTTCTGACCTCCTGAATGTTCCCTCCTTTCTCAGCTAAGAGTGAACTGGAGACCCTAGAAGCTCAACTCAGCAGCACTCACAAACTGTAAGAAAGCACCTTTCACACTAAACTAACTTCTGTGTTTCAACTGTTCTCCACACTAGTGTTAATTTCGTCAGCTATTTTTTTATTTAGTTTTAGTCTTAGTCCTGTGTTTTAGTCATATTTAGTCACCTTCATCCTGTTTTTATTTAGTCAAGTTTTAGTCGACTAAAAGTCTGAGCATTTTAGTCTTATTTTAGTCAAAGAAAACTAATTATTTTAGTCTACTTTTTGTCAATGAAAACTGTTGAATCTTTTTTAGTCATCAGATTATATAGAACATTTCAGTCCAACTAGTCTAGCCAAAACCAATAACTTGTCATTTTAGTCAAATTTATTTCACAATAAGATTATATCTTGTCCTTATTTGATGAAAAACACAGGTTGAATGATTAAGAATGCAGCTTTGCAGAGAGTATCTGGTCAGGTTTGTGGTGTTTTTACCAGCTGTGTTATGGCCACATTGCTTCCCTTCTGATAAAACAATGCATTCACTTTTTTTCTCCGCCTCATTGTAGTGAAAATGGGCCCAAATATCACATTGTTTCTTTCTCCCAAGCAGTGGTGGCTTTAGACTTTTTCGTTGTCAGTCATTTTAACGGACAGGATCGTAACATTTCCGTCATAATCCATTATTACCCGTCGAGTGCACAATTGATCACTCACTCGCGCTGACGGGGGGGTATTCGGTTAACGTGAGTGCGACCACTGCCCCCAAGCCCTGTTGTTGCCATTTTATTTTCCGTTAAATAAGGTTAGTTAGACCATGAGTTAGACCCGAGTATTCCTGACAGTTGATATTGTGCCGCTGCCCGGTGTAATTCAAATGTACCGCCGCGCACAGCACGGAGACACAGCTGCTGCCCAGCCGCAGCACCGGAAATGGAACTGCTGGGAGAAAAACTGACTATTGTGGTGCCGGTACAAGGGAGTCAGAAGCGGAGTATTCAGTATGGAATTCCAGCATTTATTGTCAGTTGACATGACAGGTCATAACATGCGTCTGCTAGTCAGAAAGAGCTAGCAGGAATGGAATATTCCAGGCTACCGGTGTTTCCCCTAACGGGTCCGTGTAGCAACATAACCTGACGTGAATTACGTCCTTAATAGTGTCACCACACAAGCCCCCCCAGAATTCACGAATAAACAAAATCCCTGTGGCGGGGGGGAACAACACGCCTGCCTCTACGAGACCTGCGTACCGGGGTCGGTACAGCGACCTCCGCCTGTGCGGCCTCCGTCAGAGCAGGCAACTGAACAGCAGACTCACCCTGCCCCACAGGAATCACAGCTGGGGGTCGGCCCCGTCTCGGCAACCGGGCCAACACTACTGGCTGATCAACGTCCAAGTGAGCAGCCTTCACCCGGTCAACCGAGACGTGCTCGGCCTTACCGCCCATGTCGACCACCAGGTGCTTGTCCCCTTGTTCTAAGACTCGGAAAGGTCCATCATAAGGGGGTTGCAGGGGGCCTCTGTGCGCGTCGTGGCGTATGAAAACGTGCTCAGCCGAGCGTAGCTCCACGGGAACCCGAGACATAGGCGCACAGTGTTGTGAAGTCGGAACCGGAGCGAAAGCCTCCGCTGCGTCCCGCAGGACCACCCGCTGAGCCGTAGCCGACCAAGGAGTTGTAGCATTAGGGAGGAAATCCCCTGGAACCCTCAACGGCTGACCGTAGACCATCTCCGCCGTAGAGCACTGCAGGTCCTCCTTGGGTGCGGTTCTCAGGCCCAGCATCACCCAAGGCAGCTTGTCGACCCAGTTGCCGTCCGTAAGGCCGGCCTTGAGGGCCGCCTTCATGGAGCGGTGGAAACGCTCGCAGAGGCCGTTAGCCTGGGGGTGGTAAGCGGTAGTCCTGTGCAGCTTAACCCCTAAACTGCCCGCTACAGCATTCCAGAGCTCGGACGTGAATTGAGAGCCTCTGTCCGAGGAAATGTCTGACGGGGTGCCAAAACGACACACCCACGTCGCGATGAAGGCCCGGGCAACGTCTGCAGCCGTCGTCGAGACGAGAGGAACCGCCTCCGGCCACCGGGTCGTCCTGTCCACCATGGTGAGGAGGTAGGAAAAACCTTGAGAGGAGGGTAACGGACCCACCAGGTCGATGTTCACATGATCAAACCTCCTCTCAGGTACTGCAAAACGCTCCAACGGGGCCTTCGTGTGACGGTGCACCTTAGCGCGTTGACAAGCCACACATTCTCTGGCCCACGTCCTGACGTCCTTCTTCAGCCCCAGCCAGACGAACTTCCCCGCGACCAAGCGTACGGAAGCTTTGACACCGGGGTGTGACAGTCCATGCACCGCCTCAAAAACAGGACGCCTCCAACTGGCGGGAACGACAGGCCGCGACAGGCCCGTAGAGACGTCGCAGAGAAGAGTAGCGCCCGCGTCGCCGAACACCACACTTTGTAGATCCAACCCCGTGTTCCCCAGCAACAGAGTCTGGACGGCGGGGTCGGCAACTTGGTCCGCCGCCATGTGATTATAATCCAGCCCCAGCTGGACGGCGCCGATAACGACCTTGGAAAGTCAATCTGCGACCAGATTCGACTTCCCGGCCACGTGCTTAATGTCCGTAGTGAACTCTGATATGTAGGACAGCTGCCTCTGCTGACGGGCCTGACATGGCGAAAGTGAGCGGCTTGTGGTCGACAAACGCCGTAAACTCCCTGCCTTCCAACATAAAACGGAAATGTCTCACGGCCAAGTAAAGACCCAGGAGCTCCCGGTCAAAGGCACTGTACTTGCGTTCTCTGGGCGTCAGCTGGCGGCTGAAAAAGGCGAGTGGCTGCCAAGCGCCCTGGACCCACTGCTCGTGCACTGCGCCGACTGCGTAGTCCGATGCGTCCGTGGTGATGGAGATGGGGGCCTCGGAAGAAGGATGTGCCAGCAAAGCCGCCTGAGCCAACGCTGTCTTGACCCCGGCAAACGCTGCGTCCGCTTCCGCTGTCCAGTCGATCGCCTGGACGGGGGTCGTGCCCTTCAACGCCTCATACATCGGCCGCATGACGTCAGCAGCCCGGGCGATGAAACGGTGGTAGAAAGTCACCATCCCCAGAAACTCACGGAGAGCCCTGGCTGTGAGCGGGCGGGGAAAAGCCTGCACAGCTTCCACCTTCGCCGGCAGAGGTGCAGCACCGCCTTTGGTGACGCGGTGCCCGAGGAAATCAATGTCAGATACTCCAAACTGGCACTTTGCAGGATTGATGATTAATCCGTGTTCGCTGAGGGAAAAGTGAAAAGGGCTCGGAGGTGAGCTAAGTGCTCCTGCACCGTAGCGCTGGCGACGAGTATGTCGTCCAGATAGACAAAAACAAAAGGCAGGTCCCGCAGCACCGAGTCCATCAGGCGCTGGAAGGTCTGCGCAGCGTTTTTGAGTCCAAAAGGCATCCGCAGAAACTCGAAAAGACCAAAAGGGGTTATCACCGCGGTCTTGGGAATGTCCAGGGGGTGCATGGGCACCTGGTGATATCCACGCACCAGGTCCACCTTTGAGAACACCCCCGTGCCGGCCAGATGCGCCGAAAAATCCTGAATGTGCGGCACAGGATAGCGGTCAGGCGTAGTGGCGTCGTTGAGCCGTCGGTAATCCCCGCACGGGCGGAACCCGCCGTTCGGTTTGGGTACGACGTGCAGAGGGGAAGCCCAAGGGCTGTTAGAGCGCCGGACAATGCCCAGGCGCTCCATGGTTGCGAATTCCGCCCTTGCTACAGTCAGCTTAGAAGGGTTCAACCGTCGGGCCCTGGCGTAGACAGGAGGTCCCTCGGTGGTGACGTGGTGCTCCACGCCATGCTTGGTGGAAAGTGCAGAAAAGGTGGGCAGTGACAGGTCTGGAAACTCGGCCAAAAGTCTGAGAAAAGTGTCCGCCCCCGTCAGCGAGCCCGACAGCCCGTTGTATGCTGCGCTGCCCAGTGTGCACACGAGGGAGGAAAATGTCAAAGCATCCACTAAACGTCTGTTCTTAACGTCCACTAAAAGTCCGTGAGCACACAGAAAATCCGCCCCGAGGAGGGGAAAAGAAATGTCTGCCGTCACAAAATCCCACTTGAAACGTTGTCCACTGATGCATAAACACATAGTGCTCATGCCGTACGTGCGAATATGGCCGCCGTTCGCCGTCGACAAACGTGGACCGTGCTCACCGCGGGTGACGTCTTCACTCGACGCGGGAACCACGCTCCGTTGTGCGCCCGTGTCACACAGGAAAAGGCTCCCTGAAATACTGTCACTGACGAAAAGGAGCCTGCCCGTGCCGCCGGCGCTCGCAGCCACTAACGAGCGCCGGCCCCTCCGTTTCCCGGGGGTTTGTAGCTGCACGGGGCGATGCATTTCCTCGCCATTGTCCCAAACCGTGCGTGGAAAAAGCACTCTCCGGTGTCTCCCTGTCGGCCTGACACAGCCGTGTCAGGCCTCCGCCACTCCTTCATGACAGCCGATGAGCCGCTGAGTGCTGCGGCTAACGGCTCTGCTGTGGGCTGCTGGACCGCCATGAAGAATCGGTCAGCTTCCTCCGCCAAGGCCCGTGGCTCTGCGACCGGAGTGTTGGCCAACGCCGTCTGGACCCGGGGAGGTAAGTGGCTCAGGAAAATCTCCGTGAACAATATCCGGGGATCCTCGCTCCCGAGCAGGTTTAGCATCCTTTCCATGAGTTGGGATGGCTTGCTGTCCCCAAGGCCTCGAATATCTAGGATTTGGCGGGCTCTCTCCTTAGCCGATAGGCCGAATGTTTTTATGAGGAGAGCCTTCACCGCCTCGTACTTGCCATAGGTCGGGGGAGAAGCGATAAAGCCCACCAGCCTGGACGAAATGGAGCTTCCTAGCGCTGCCACAACGTGGTAATATTTCAACTCCTCGTCGCGGACCTGTCTGCAGGCGAAGTGTGCCTCCACGTGTGCAAACCAGGCTTCCGCGGCGTGCTCCCAGAACTCCGGCAATTTAATGAATGCAGCCGTCATGTTCATAAATGTTCCGGATACTTCGTCGGAAAAGTCAGGGTCACCAGTGTGGTGCCGGTACAAGGGAGTCAGAAGCGGAGTATTCAGTATGGAATTCCAGCATTTATTGTCAGTTGACATGACAGGTCATAACATGCGTCTGCTAGTCAGAAAGAGCTAGCAGGAATGGAATATTCCAGGCTACCGGTGTTTCCCCTAACGGGTCCGTGTAGCAACATAACCTGACGTGAATTACGTCCTTAATAGTGTCACCACACTATCAGACATGTAACGTTATCTTTCATAATATTTCGTCTCCTCATTTTTCGTCAACGAAAGTAAAGAGAGATTTTGGCATAGTTTTGATTTAGTAAACTACATTTTCGTCTCGTCACTTTTCGTCAACGATATTGCATGATGATTTCGTTACAGTTATTGTTTACTGCCGTCGGTGCGGTCTCGTCATCGTCTCGTTTTCGTCATGGAAAAAAAGGTCGTTGACGAACATATTTCGTCATAGTTTTAGTCAACGAAATTAACACTACTCCACACTCTGTTTGTACCAGTGCTGTAAAGCAGAGCTGTAAACAATACACTTCATCCTCATTATGTTTAGCAGCAGAAAGTATAACTCAGGTCTTGATCATTCATTACAGATGTGTAAAAACAAAAGTCAAAAGGGAAGGTTTGATTAGAACAGGACATGGCTGGGAATGTAGTTTGTATTTACAGTTTACTATTGTAGCTCATGCCAGTCAGTGCACTTGCTGTACGATCACACGTGTTGGACGGTGGCCATGATTTGTTCTTGCTACAGAAGAGCCTCTACACATAGCACAAGGCATCTGCTGCAAATATTATAAAAGATGTTGTAAATATATGTAAAAAATACATTTTAAAAAGAGGCCTAGAATTAGATGTAAACTGTCCACAGAAGACATGTTTAACTAACCGAAGAGTGAGCATCGTTCCTTGTTAACAGCACGGCTCTGAGGCCTTCTTATCAGCTGCAAGGCTTCTGCTTTCTGCTGTTACTAGGCAACAGTTTCACCTGCTTGAAGGATAGTGGGCTACAATTATTAATACGTCCAGAAAGATAGTTACAGCACTAAATGTACATTATAGAGTGCATTGCCCTGGAAATAAGTTGTATTCATTACTATGAATGCAAGTTTCACTTTTCCTAACAGCTCAACTTATATCGGGGTAATCATTTGAAAATAAAGAGGTAATAATTAAGTGATTCCATGACACCAAAGCAATATCTGGGTAGGCCTAATAGTATTATTGATGGGTATGTCTGGGTATTGTGAGACTGACATGTATGTAACAGCTTCCAAATGCTAATCTTCCTGTTTCTATTTATTTTCTTGTAAATATTAAGGTTCAAGGTTAGTTTATTTGTATAGCAAATTTTAATACACAGAGGCAATTCAAAGTGCTTCACATAATCATTATTAAAACAAACACACAAACAAAAACAAAAAACACTATTAATAAAGGCGATAAATGAATGGTTGCAGCTAAAAGTGCAATGATAAGGCACGGTTAAAGGATCCCAGGATAGGCTGCATCAAAAGAAAGGTTTTTATTTCTTTTCTTTTTTTTTGTAAATATATATATATTTTCTCAGTTTTTCTACAAAAGCAAGTGATACAGAGCATGTACATTTGGTTCCAATTCAAGGATATATACACACATGCTGACAAATCAAAATCTCCATTTCAATTCCACCACCAACCCACCCACCACCCATTAACCCATTGAGTTACAGGAGTACTTTAACAGTAAATACATTGTTTATTAATGTAATGAGTGCAAGGGGGCTGAGAAACATAAAGTGGAAAAACAAACATATAAAAAAGGGGGGAATATAAAAAAATAGGAAAATAATAATAAATCAATAATATAGAAATATATATGAAATGCTCACTGCTGTAATACCGTACCCAGTCCAATCTTATTCTTTATCAAGCGGATCTTGTAAGGAGTCAGAAGTCCAGAAAGGGTTTCCATGTTCTAATAAAGGTTTTAAAAAATAAAGGTTTTTAACCTTGATTTAAAAGAACCCAGGGTTGGGGCGGACCTCAGCATTTCAGGCAGTTTGTTCCAGGCTTGTGGTGCATAAAAGCTAAAAGCTGCCTCAGCAAATTCTGACTCTGGGGACAACGAGTAAACCCTCCTGATGATATGAGAGCTCTGTTAAGCTCGTAGCAGCATTTCTGACATGTATTTTGGTCCCAATCCATGAAGTGCTTTGCATTTTGAAAGTAAGATTTTGAAGTGTATCCTTTGTGTAATAGGAAGCCAGTGCAGATTTTTGAGAACTGGAGTGATGTGGTAAATTCTACTAAATATTAGATTAAAGCCAAACATCAAAAGGGAAACTAATGGTTAAAGTTAGAAAGTAAATTGTGATGGTGTCCTGCAGGTTCCTGGAGCTCACCGTGTTCTTCTCAGTGAAGGCCAAGTCAGGAGAGAAGGAGGTCTCCCCCAACACCCTGTTCTGCGTCTGGCACGAGTTCTCCTCCGACTTCAAGGATCAGTGGAAGAAAGAAAACAAAGTCATCCTCAAAGAGCGGTCAGTCACGCTGCTTTAAAACTGGCCCTTTTCTTCTTTTATTCCTTTTAAGACCAAAATAAAATGTGAAGATATTATGGATCTTAGGCAAATTAAGCTTTGTGTTTTCAAAAACTGCATTCATATTGTGTGTATTGCAGGTTAAAAGCAGCTGAGGAGTGTTTCCGGCAGGCTAAGGAGAAGGCGTCCTACAGCGTCAAACCCAAACACGCCTCTGGCATCGTAAGTTCACCTCTCAGCCTCCTTCAAGTGGTAACCCTGTTTAACTTAAGAGTCGACTAAAGGAAAATATATATATATATTTCCACTGCCTCATAAGTACAGACAACAATATAGCTTTATTATTAAGTCCTCCAGCATTATATAAACACTTAAAGGTAGGGTAGGTAATTCACTTCAGAAACATGTTGTTATATTCCATGGAGTGCTCTTAACATTCTGATAGCAATCAATACATGAAATGCTTTGACAATAAATACATAAGACAATGTAATGTGGAAGCCATAGTACTGTAAAAAGCACGACCAATCATCTCAGCCGGCCCGGCTAAAGCAACTGGATGGCCTACCTGCCTGTCAGCCTTCCATCTGTGCACAAACTTATCTCGTGCCCTCATTGGTCATGTGTCCGTGTGTGTTGGAGGAGGGGCTCTGTAAGGAAGTCTGTAGGAAGGGGCAGATTCTTTTCGGTTGTGTACTTTCAAATTCTAGCTCACTCAAGCTGGTTTCTCCATTCTTACCTACCCTACCTTTAATTAATAAATGGTTTATAACACTCCCAAAGTGTTTATGAATATATGTATTTAAGACTTAAAGGAGGGGTAGGTACGTTTGAGAAACCGGCTCGAGATACACTTTTTGTTATATTCCATGGAATGCTCTCAATATCCTGATCGCAATGCATATTCTAAGTGCTTTGAAAAAAAATCCATAAAAAAATGTCATCTGTGGAAGCCGTAATACTGTAAAAACTACGACCATAACTGTACAATAATATACAGAGTAGGAGAAATTAGCAATACCACATAATGTACTTTTACATTTACTATATACATTTTTGATCAAATTCATCAATTGCATGAACCAATAGGGAGCAAATGAGTGCAGAGTCTCTTGAACACTACATTTTAGAGAAGGATCAATGCTGGTCACTATCATGAGACATGATGTCAAATTGTACTACCTGAATATGAGTGTTTGGAAAATGAAATGAGTTCTGATCGCTTCTATCTCCAAAGCACAAAGCAAAAATGGTTAAGCTGAATGTTTATTCGCTATCAGTTCAAAATTAAGACTGATCCCATTTTAAGTTATTTACTTGTTTGCATAGATTTGCACTGCTTATAATACAATTATACACAGGTGTATTGTACTTAACCTCTATTATCCTATGACTTTTTTCACAGAAAGCCAAGCTGGGCATGAAGATTTGACTGAACTTTGGATACTTGTTTTCCTGTGGAGTACCAGACAATAAAGTACGAAGAGGACAGAAGAGAAACAGTGAAGGGATGTATGCCGCTGAGCCTACTCTGGACATCTTATTTCATTGATTCATTTCTTCCAGTTGAACCAGTTTCACATCAGCTTGATGCCTTACGTTGCTCTCCTGTCCGTCTGTCTGAATTATGGATGGATGCTGCTGCAGGGCCACCAGGCCCCATGTGTTGTTGAGATCACCACCGCTCACAAACAATGTACATCTCATACATAACTGTTGGGACTATAGGCCTACATTCATAAAAATGTCTCACTAGCAGAATGGTAAAGGCAAACACAGTTCAACACAACCCATGGCATTAATAGCACCAACAGCATGGCACTTATGAATTTAAACATTAGGGATTCTAACTTCCAACTGTTAAGTATTCAGATCCACCAGGTGTGAAAGCTTCTGTGAACAATACCAGCCAATCGATACGAGAGGTTGACAGTCAAAACTAAACTGCTACAGGAAAAGTGTTCTGCAGAAACACTGATGGATGGATGGATCTACCCAAGCACAAATATGCACTCAGATGTCATCTCACCACTTTTATGTTTAGTTCATTTAACACACATTGGATTTACTTTCAACACCACATACATTCACCATCTTTGTAAATATACATCAGCATGCAACCGGAAGTTGGATTTTTGGTTTCTTGTTGACCTTGGAAACAGCAGTTAACCAAACAATCTCAACTTTTGGAGTCAGCCCACGGGAAAAGTGTGGCCGTTTATAAAGCACTTTATGTTCTGGCTCATTACACCTCTAATGCGAGGAGTGAGAGCAAAATCATTTTTCTTCATTTGTTGTGTAACATTGCTACACTTTTTTCCACAACTTTGCCAAGATTTCTAAGCTTCTTCATACTTTCATAGTATTTGAATCCAACCTTGAATCTCCATTTATATAAGCACTCTTCTATTCTAAACCTGGCTGTAGACCTATTTCCATTACAAATGGTCATCATACCCCCTTTAATGCATTAAACAATTGCAACCAAATGTAGGTGGCCTACAATAGCTTACATTTATTATAATGACGATGACTAAGTCTGACCCATGTTCAGTTGTCAAATCCTCTTAGTCCAAAGCCCTAATATTAAGGTACTCTTCAAAGTATAGGTCCCCATTAGATATCAGCATGATTGTCCATTACTATGCTTTTTGATGAAACATTTAAAACTAGATTTTAAATCTATTTTAAAGTGAGCCCAGAGTGCCAGTGAATACACAGAACCGGCCAAGCTGGACACCATAATAATATGCAAATAACACTGACAACTTCAGAATAAAAACAATGCAGGTCTAGAAAGGACAGCATCTGGGTACATCCTTCTTAATGTCATTACCAGGTGAGACATCATTAGCAGCAGCATTGATGGGCAGGAATAGAATGTCATTGTAAACATACATGTGTAATTTTAATGTACTGTATGTTAAATGATAAGCCATGTCAAACCACATATACTACGTAAAATATTTGAGTGTGTGTGTGTGATATGTACAGTGCATTAAATTACAGCTGTTGGATTTTGTTGCAAAGCTAATGACTATCAATGTAAGGAAATCAATTAAAAAGTAGTGAGACACGTTTTGTGTTTCTTTCAATGATATATTTTTCTGCTGGCCAGCCTCTCTACAGGACTAAGTTTGAACGGTTGTTCATGTGCAATAAATGTTTATACATGTATATAAAGAGGATGCATGGAGCTTGGAAGTGGTGTAATTTATGTAAATTAAAGAGAATGAATTCTTGGTTTTTTTCAGAACTTCATTAAAGTGACAGCACTACAAAGAATTGCATTAAAAATCACAATCCTATAATAACTCCCATAATTCTGTGTTCTTTAAATCTTTGACGCCTCCCAAAAGTCAGGGTTGTTGCAGGGGTACAGTTAAATCTGGTTATTAATAAATAGTATTTCTACTTAAAATTAATAAAAACTATTTAAATCATAAATATGGAGCATAAGAGTTAATGTACTCTCATAAAATAGACACAACTACCATATTTGTGATGGAAACTTCTGAAGCAATGGAGACAAGACTCAGAGAGACACGGAGAGAGCTCGAACTTTGATGGCAAATACTGATGGTTTATTTGGAGCTTCGGCCAGAGAATTCACAAGACATGTGCTGTGCCACGAGGTGACACAGCTGCTGCCAAACCAATTCGGAAGATCTCTACCCCAGACCCATGTATATAGTTCTGAGAGAATAATCAACATTGTGCACAGGGGCGGATCTACCGGGGTGGCATGGGGTGGCAACTGCCACCCCAGTTGGCATCTTTGTTTTGAAATAAAAGTTGTGGCTCATCAGACATTTATGAGAGAAAATCTCTAATGTCCGAGTGCAAGTGAATGCAGCACAAGATGCGAGCCTTGAAACCCCTCCCCCGGCCCTGGCGCGAGTTTGGAAATGTGATTGGCGGCGATTTCATTTGAACGGGGGACGGTGCAAAACGAGAAACATTCGGACTCAAGTAGAGGGAAGGAATGAGGTATTTGCGGTCTACAATGACAGAGAAGAGACTGTCAAGTTTGGCTGTACTCAGCATTGAATCAAAACGCACTAAAGCTTTGGATCTTATTAAGTTTGTGAGGCGTGTTGCTGAACAAGATGGTAATATCCGCATTCAGGGCATGCCAACTTGATGCTCTGCTCACGGATGACTTGATGAGCATAAAAAACTGTTAAGATGATGACCTTACGTGTGTACATTTTTTTTTTTCTTTGTGGGGGTCTGCCCCCCAAAAAACGGTTTTAAGTCCTGAGAAAGTCAAATAAGACGGTGTGTAAAACTTCACTGCCCAGCCAAAAAAAAGTAACCACTTTGATTTAACTAGGCCAGTAGGTAAGGACTTTCCACTGGATAATAACTTACTGCAGCGATGTATATGTTTTAGCTGAATACACGTTTTTTAACCCTAACTGATGCAGTTAGTCACTTCTTTAATGTTTCTTCTTTCTGATGTAAAGTCCAGGTTGTAACTGTTTGCAGTAAAGTTGTGGGGCGCTGAACTGTTCCTTTGAATCTTTTGAATGTTGATACATGATATATAATTACTTGTCTTTCAAATTTGAAGGAGGGTGAGCAAGCATCTTGAGGAACATTCATCATTAACTCCTCCAAAAAATATAGTTTATTTAATAATAAATGAATATGTGAATCATAACAGTGATTAGGTGATAGGAATAATATGATTGTTAATAGTATCACATTCATTCAGACAAACATCGATGAGACATTTAATTAATGTACTTATTTGTTAAGGAAGGGAGGTCAGAGTATCTGAAACGAGAGGAAAGGTTACTATTCAAAATTAAAGGGGAAAATCACTAGACAAAGACAAAAATACTAACATAATTTGCGAGAGATGACATTATTGCAGCAGTCTGCATAGATTTGGTACCCCTGCTGGTCTAAGAGTGAACACAAACTAATTCAGTTATTGTTCAGTTAAAATTCATTAAATTATGTCTGCCACCTTATATATTTATATTTAAGGCTTTACTGATGTGCCACAATAATGTCACCTAATGTTATTTAGTTAAAATATCAATATTGTGGCTTTCCAAGTTAACATTGATTGATATGACTGCGATTAAATCAGCATATACTTCTGCCAGGGGATGCCACCCCTCAAAATCTCCTGCCACCCTCTTGCCACCCCATGAATATTTGTCTAGATCCGCCCCTGATTGTGCATAACAAGATAAAGCACTATATAACACCTCTATCAGCTGGTGCCAACAGGCAGGAATATAGAGCCAAAACACTGAGAGCACAGCAGCTAAGGTTGCAGGCCTGTGCTCAGTGAGGGCAGTACAAACTGATAAACTGGGTCAAAGGTATGGGCCGAGGAAATTATTTCCCCAACAATATCAATATCAGGTATTGGTTAAAGGACTTTGGAATTCTTGGATACTAAAGTTTGGCAGTAATCACTCTTGAACAATATCAATCAAACCATTATTAAATATCAATCTGTGCAGGAAGTCCCAAAACCGTGAAATTTGTCAGCATTTTACCACCTCTGGTTCCCTCGTTTGGAAGTCAGTGAGTTATTGAATGTATTTTTAGTTAGAAGCCTTAAATCAGGTCTGTGTGTAAAAAAAAAAAAAAAGCTGAAGAGATATTCACATTTTGTTTTACGACACAATAAATACCCGACTTGTAAATTATGTAAATTATTATATGAAGTTTTGTTGTTAACAGTTGGCTAAATGGGACTACAGAGGTGGTCATCATCACACCAATTATTCCAATTATTTCACAAAGTTCTTCATTTTTTTTGCTAACGTTAGCTAATCTAGCAAATAGCAAAAATGTCCACACAATGGTTTATTACTTTTCTGCAGGACACAAGTGGGCAATGTAAACTGTTCATTCTATCGTTTCCCAATCGATTCCAACCTCTATTATGACTCATTGGTTAAAGTGACAAAATACTTGAAATACACATTTCTCCCAATAAATTCACATCTACATGTTGGGCTACAATCCTGCTGGTCTTTGTGACACTTGTGCCCCTCTACTACCAAAGCAGTTCCAGGGCCAGTTCGGAGCTAGTGCCCGATTAAGCACCGGTTCTTCCTGTTTCCAGCGCAGCAGGGCCAGCTCTTGGCACCGGAAACCGGTTATTTTCTGGCCCCACTCGACTGCCCCTCCAGAAACCAAGAACCAAGTATATCAAGCTTACGTCGGAGCCGAGGGGGGCGCTGAGCAAAGTGACTAAAATGATATCACAACAGTGAGGCAACACTAGGCAGAGTGTGATGTTGTTTGTTTTGATCTTACTTTGAATGACCATCCGTTCACTGTTATGTTCACTGTTATTTCCCGTTTTGAAGACCAGCACACTGCCTCATACGTTTTACAGTATTGTTTTTATTGTAGCAGCTATCGGGTGAAATCAGTATATTGGCTACACAAGTAAAATCATAATGAAAATACGCTGGTAAAATTTGCATGTAGAAAACAGCTTTTGCTACAATATGATAACAACATCATAATCAGATGAGCATTGGATGCTATGCTAACATCACCTGTCTAATACCAGAGAAACTTAAATAATGGCGCTATGATGCCAAAAGCGCCAATTCAGACTGAAACACGCGTTGCTAAGAAAATCAGCGACGTACCCAGTCGGGCTCTGGGCGATGGAAACACAACAGGGGCTAAAAAGAAGAACCGCTTTGGAACCAGAAAAGTACTAGGACGGAGCTAGAACTGGAACTGGTTTGGTGGCAAAGGAGTATTACACATACAAATTACTGCACACAATTCCACCCAGAATCAAACTCTCAGACGATACAGCCATTCTTGGCCTAATGCATAGACAGCGGCCCATCAGTGTATACTCTGAAACACAGAGACTTGTGCAATGGTGTGATGTTAACCGTTTGTGCTAAATGTAAAGAAGACTGAGGAGATGGTGGCGCAACCCGGTGCTCAGGCCTCTATCAAAGGCGACAACTATAATGTGCGGAGAATCCCACGTCGGGCTGTCCTTCAGCTACCCGGTCCTACTGAACATGGAACAACACGCTAAGTGCATCGAGTCCGATCTGGTGGCTATTTGTTCCTTCAAGGACACCATGAGGAATGAGCTTCAAGCTGTTGTCTCGTGTGTCGGCAGAATCCATCCCGATCAAGGCATGCATGCTAGATCCCTAGTATAAAAATCTCAAGTTCCTTCCAGACGATATCAGAGACGATGCCCAGGCTCGCCTGACTCGAGTGTGGGAACACAGAAAGGAGGAACAGCCTGGAGCTTGAATATAGGTGACCTAATGATAACCTAGCAATAACTGTTGCAACAAAAAGGCCTATTTTTTTTTTTGCCACTAATTTGGCAAATGTTCACTGTGAGGTTGAGATCCCCGTCATTGACAACGAGAGGAGCTGGTGAAAAAAAGTTGCAAAAAAGCGGGACTGGAGAGACACTTGGAAGAGCTGTCTAGACCAGGGGTTCCCAACCCCCGGTCCGCGGAGGTGTTACTGCCGGGCCGCAAAATAGCTGTGAGTTTATTGTAATATTTTCAGAATTATAAATATATAAAAATATTTTATCAAAAAAATGTGTGTGTATGTTCGGTGTGTTTGTGTGTGTCCAACAACGGCATTTGTTTTCAAATTACCATGAACAGTAATTTACACACATCTGGCCAACTCCATAGGTTATTATGGCTGGCAAACGAGCCCAGGGGTCTCACTGACATTTCAGTTATATCAATATGTGTACAGTGGTCCTAATTTGTTTTAAACTTTGTTAATATGTTTTGGATGCATATTGTTCTATTATTTGTTCAGGCTGTTACATACAATTAGCCACTGTTGCCACCTATATTAGGCTATATTATATTATATATGATATTAATATTATATTTGTAAAGCGGTCCTAATTTTTTGTTTTAATTGTATCCTGGTTTTAAACGTTGTTAATATGTTTTGGATGCATATTGGTATTTCTTCAGGCTGTTAAATACAATTACCCTCTGTTGCCGGTCCTTGGCACAATCAAGCTGTGGGATTACTGCCAGCAGACACCCGAGCCCCATGATGGATGGGAGGGGTGGGCACAATACAGGGACCAACCACTTCCTGTGTTTAGCCAAGCTCTTCAGGAGCTACCTGGCTATTCCAGCCACCAGCACCCCACGTGAACAGATTTTTTCCCTCGCTAGGAACACTGTCACCCTCCATCCCTCAAGATTCAATAAAGCCCTTCAAGACATCAAACAGGCAAATAGTGTCTACATAAACCAAAAATGGCAAGAAAAAACAAGACATGCATCCCAGAGGAAGTCTGGACACATTAGCCTCATCTCAATACCAGGCGCGCCGGATTCATTTTAGAAGTGGGGGGGCCAAAAAAGTGCGTGTGTATGGCCCAGTCCTAAACCACGCCCTACACCCTACCCCTACACACACGCCCCCCCCCTCCTGACGGAGTGAACTCAGTCCGTGGAGTGACACTCGCAGCTCAACGAGGCTCCCTCCTGTCAGATGGAGGGAGTAAATACAGCGGCAAGCTTTGGGACAAACTCCCCTCTCTCCGGCAGAAACAGGAAATGCCGTAACTGTAACAACGGTTTCAAATCAGCATCTCTTTGACAAAAAATGTAAATTAATAACTCAAATAAAACTCCAAATATCTTTAATTGTGTTACTTTTTTGTAAAGCTCTTTTAGTTTTAAACCTGATGTTTATAAGCTTCTTAGTTTTTGCAACAGTCTGTAAATATACACAACTTTATAATAAAATGCACACATTTACCTTTTTCTAGACTAAACACAGGTATGATCCTAAGTTAAAAAAAATATAAGGTTATCATGAGGTTGTTAACATCGCAGTTTATCAGTGGATGTTTGCTGGAAGCCTGGAACTAATTGTTAACAGCGTGTTTCCTGACGGACACACACAGCGTTGAGACCAGGTTGAGACCGGTCAGGTACCTCTGGCTACAGGTAATGCAATTCATGAAACTTATTTCAAGAAATTCAAGAAATGGACATAAATTATTTATTTAAACAAACAACAATTATTGTGAAAAGAACGTATAACAAGCTTGTTAATAGTAACACAAGCTGTGATGTCGTGTAATTAAAATCACATGACTAAAATGTCCAATAACAGATGAGGGTGGAGCAACCTTCAAACAAATGTCCCACAATACATTAGGGTAAAGAAAAAAAATCCCCACGTGGCTAAATCTACTTCAACTTCCTAGATTTTGCCAAAGTAAACCTCCCTTCGCTCACTGTCAAAGCAGAAACTCCGGAGCACTTTTTTGAGGTCCAGGCCGTCGGTCAAATCTTTGTGGATGTGGAGGAAGAGAAGGTGATTTAAGCGGCGCTCGGACATAGTTGAACGAAGGAACGTCTTCAACCGACGGAGGCTGGAGAAGCTCCGCTCAGCTGTTGCATTGGACATTGGCACAGTCAAATACAGCCGGAGAAGCTTGTCCACTTCACTGAAGAGGGATTGCGTGCCTCGTCCCTGTGCCGCCAGCATGTCCGCGATTGTAGCCACCTTTGTCACCTGAGTGATGGGTCTTTCAACGGCGGAACTGTTGTGTGCCTGCAAAACTGCTGGAAACAATGACAACTGGGTGGAGCCGTTCCATGTCAACATCACCTGTGTACATGTCGACCAGATTTTGGGGGATGTTGATGCTGCCGAATCCCGGGGGACTGTTTACTGCTGTGAGGAGTACCTGTTCCATGCTCATCAGCAGAAGCAGAGTGGGTTGGTTAAACCTGCGAGTCAGCTCAGAAGTGAGCAGGTCAACTACCTCAAAGAACTGGCTCCTGAAGTAGTCCTCTGGATTTTCCCACTGATGAGGCGCATCCCCATCATCATAACGGCGTGGAGCGCGCCGCCTCGGAGGAAGAGCCGGTGCCTGGACCAGGTCGTTCATGGTCGTTCTTTGGGCATCTTCAAAGATGCTGTGGAATGCCTCTGTGGACCTCAGGCTTGTGTAGTGTGTCTGGAGCATCTGCACTGCTGATTTAACTGTCTCTGCTGAGAGGTCTTTGGACTGGAGCACCCGAGCCACCTCTTCCGCAGAAGAAAACAGTTTAAGACACACTTTCAGTCCAAAGAAAACACTGAATTGAGTCATCAATGCCTGCAGCCCTGGTGCCTTTTTGCTTGCTTCTGTGTTCCCCCCCATTCTGATTATTTCATCCAAAGTGTCGTAGACAGCTTCATAATTGGCAAGCAAGGATTTTATTGCACTGCCTCTGGCTGTCCAGCGAGTGGGGCAGAGCGGTGTGAGGCCAGCAAAGCGCACTTTTTTTGAATACACTCTCTGTGGAAATGAGACTTTTCGTGGCTGTCCAGGAGGCTTGGGCACTTTTTCCAGTTATTAACTCCGGTATTAACAAAGCTATCATCTCCACATTTTGAGAAAGTTACAAGCCGTTTGACAGCAGCAAATCTGCAGATTTCACAGAAGGCCTGTTTAGTAGTTTTGCAAAGAATTAACCACTCTCTGTTTTTGTACCATTCTGTGTTGAAGTATCTTTCTCTTTGCCCAAATAATCTAGCTGTCTCCTTTTTTTGGACAGTTAGCTGTACAGCTTTACCCGTCTCAATGTCCCGACAACAAACCTCCATGCAGTCGGAACCAGCCTGTTTCGGTTCAACGACGGCAGTGGCGACGGTGGTTTTGACAGTTTCTGCGGCCGCAGAGCTGCTTCTTTTTGGTTCATCTGGCTTCGCTGATGAAGGTCCAGGCTCCGGAGATGTGGATGTCAGGGATGTGACCTTCCAGTTGTTAAATTGAAGTTTAGATTGACTGTATTTAGTTTTCTTCTGCGCTGGTTCTGACATGTTTGCAAGTGTATATTCGTTCTATCTGGTTAACGGCTGACAAATAAAGTAAACAACGTAACAAATAAACAAATCTAAGCTTTTTTATTGGTTGTAATTTACATGGATACATTTGAATGGTGTGACAATGTCCTATTTGATTGGGTTAAAATGTACATATTATTATTCCTTATGTCTGCCTGCTTTATTTTTACCTAATGCAAAGTGACCTGCTCCATCGAAATCAGTCGCATTGACCCGAAGACACATTTTGAGTTGTATGCTGTTGGAAAGAGGAGATTCCGAGCTTTATGAGATCAGGATTGTTTTTGTAGCCTACTCCAAATATTAAGCAAAACATGTCACATTATGATGACTGTCACAGAGTCATCATTTTGAGAAAAAGGCCTTCAAAGTGTCCTCTTCTCTGGATCGATCTGATTGATTATTAGCGGAGCAAATGATCAAAATAGTACGGAGGGAAGATATTTTCGTTTGGATTACTGGTCTGGGGGAAACTCGCGAGTGTGTGTGTGCATACGTTTGTGTATTTTTGCGTTTGTGTGTGTTTCATGAGAAACACCGGCTGTTGTTATGCCTGCTGTGACGTTAAGTTACTCCGTTCTCCGCTTGTAATTATGCCGTCACAAGCTTCAAAGTTGTATTTATCATCTGAATTTGCCGAAACAAGTTTAATATTCTGAAAGCCAAGACTTAGTTTATTTGAAATCAGATGAAAACAAACTGTAACGGACCCTGCCGTGTTACCTATGACTATGCCTTACATTCATAATGTCAGCGGAGGAAGGGGAAGCAGCGCTGAGGAAGAGCAGAGTGGCGAGTGAGAGCTGCCATCTTCCCTTTACAAGCTTAAAAAATGCCTGTAGCTACTGAGATTGAATATAACAATCAAAAATAACAACATATACACAGCTAGATCAGATTTTTAGCATTTTAGATGCAACTTTAGAGTAGAGGGGAATTATTGAAACGGGATGTATACAGCGTTCCGCGGCATCCGCCGCTGCGAAAATGTTGGGCAGGGCCGTAAAGTGGGGGGGCCAATGGCCCCCTGGCCCCCCCGCTTCCGGCGCCCTTGCTCAATACCCCTCCTCGACTCCTCATTTCCCTCACTCGCCTCCTTTCCTTGCGTCTTAGCTCCGCCTCCGTAAGATGCGAGCGAGAGACACGAGGAGGTGACGCGAGGACAGAGGAGTCCTCAGGTATTAATTGGGATGTCCTCGTTCACTCAAACGTCACTTTTAAACAACGTCTGTTAATGATGACATGTGCACAGCTGTATCCCCTCTCATCGGGTTTAACTGAATAACTCCTTAGAACCGGCCCATTTGTTGTTAAATATTTATTTAAATGAATGAATCTTTCTCTTGTTAGTCAAGGAATGCAATGTATGATGGTTGGTCCTGCTTTTGTGTTCCGTCTTGGTGTAAAATGTAGCCTACATTTAAATAAAAATATAATTATAGTAATGTGAAAGCCTTTTAGAAATGAATTGCACATAATAATTCCCACGGAGCTGTGAGCACTTATACATGTATGTGACGCTTTTCCACTCATCTTCCAGTTGTCGGTTTTCCTCTGTTGAAATGGACCAGCTGTGAAGGTGGGGGCGGGGCTTTTATACGCGAGTAGTGAAAACACTTCCGCGTAGTCTGCTCGCGTGTATCCTCCCTTTCGGCCCAATCCCAAACCACTCCCTCGACCCTACCCCTCCGTGACGGAGTGAACTCCGTCTGTAGGCACACTCGCAGCTGAATGAAGTTCCCTCCATTAAGGGTTAAGGGTATAAA
>CALSBZ010046772.1:225745-238290 GCA_943591055.1 Gobionotothen gibberifrons
GAAGAAGAAGAAGAAGAAGAAGAAGAAGAAGAAGAAGAAGAAGAAGACGATAGACGATATGCATTCAAGTTGTCCCTTAAGGTTATTTTTTTATTTAAATGACAGTACCCAACTACCCATTCTATCCAACATGGATATAGCTTCTTTTTTTCACAGCAGCATTGGATCAGTTCAGTTGTGCAGCATTGGAATAAAGCTTATCAGTACTCGTTAGCTTACTGCTACTATTAGACACTGCGCCCTGCCCACTCTGTTGCCAGATTTGAGAGAAATAAGCAACCAGGTCTATGAAAACAAGCCCCAAAGAAGCAACACATACATGATGTTGTGTAATTTGAAACCAAAACTAAGGCCTCAGGATGACTTTAAGACGTGAACATGGTGATTTTTGCTTTGTAACATTAAATAAAATAATGAAAAAAGTATTAAAAAAAATAATTCTCCCGATTCCGATCTTTTGAAAATCACGTGATCGGATCGGGACATCTCTACTTTAAAGCTTATATAACTATAGAGCTGCCAGAAGCTTTTCTTAATGATAATAATTAATTTGCTTCATTCATTTCATTATTTAAACGTTCATTAGAATAGGCCCAATGAAGATTCTAATCTCTATATGTATTATTTGAAATAATGCAAATATACTATACTTCTACTTGCCATGTGTCTCTTTTGTTATATTGTTACCTTATATATTGTTAATGTTATCAATGTTATATTAACAATATAGCATTAATAATACAATTCGCATTCCCAAGCTTCTGTAATTGTATCACATATGTCCATAATGTCTCAGTATTGGGCTGCTCAATTAATCGTATTTTAATCGCAATTACGATGTTGGCTTGCAACGATTATGAAAACAACATAATCGAAATAAAACGATTATTTATTTTATTTTATTTATTTAGTTTATTTTTTGTATTGGTTTTTCAGTTGAATTATACTTAAAGTTCAGGGTAATACATTATATCCATACACCCCGCCCATCGGACGTCCAGCCCCGCCCACATCTGACCACGCCCCATTCCGCGTGCTGCAGTCAGGGCCTATAGCCGCAGCGAGGCTCCCCCCGCCCTCCCGTAGACAGTTCACGAGCTCAGTCACTTCATAACACCAAAGATGGGTCGCGGTAAACGCTCTGAAGTGATGCTCCACTACACTAAAAAAGAAAAAGACAAGGCACAGTGTAATGCCTGTTAATAGCTTGCCAAAGGCATAGCTCAGTTAACCCTTTCATGCATGAATTATGAAAGCCTCAGTCAGGATTTTTTACCAAGTGTTATTATTGCTCTTGGGGCATGGAAAACAAGATTTGAACTTTTTTTTTTTTGAGTCTAGTTTTTTCAAAGAGATTTTTATATGTCCACTCAGGTGGACACTATGCGTTCAGGGTTTGAACTGAAGCGATGTACATTTTGAAAAAATGATAAATAAAGATGTGCAAACTTAAAATTACATTATAATAACATAAGTATATTGATTTACGGCCCAAAAAGATATTGCAGATGAAGTATTTTCAAGAATAACCAGGGCCAGGGGCCAATTCGAGGCCCCACGCACAGTTATTTGATGAGTGCTAGTGAAGCCTTGCAGCGGCGAAACCGTGCCGCGCCACCCTAATTGCGCCACATAAGCGCATAGGTGCGCCTCAGATGAGGCCCCCCTCCGCAAGGTGTGGCCCCCTCCACAAGGTGAGGCCCCACACAGTCTGCATGATCTGCCTGTCGGGAGGGACGGCCCTGGGTACAGCAGCAGCAGTACCAGTATGCATTGCAGTTGAAATATAGCCAGTGATGCATGACGTCCACTGTGGTGGACAGGTGGTTAACCATGATTTCCTGCAAATATAACATCAATACTTTGATAATTTATGAATTATTTGATTCCTTAGTTGTTACTTGATGTCACCACATTTTTTATACCTGCAGGGGACGCTTTCCATAAAAGGATTGGCAAGATATAGATGGGTGACTTGGTCCATGTGGCATTCTGTCGTCCATCTTGGTTTAGAGACATGTATCATGCACTTACACTGACTTGGCACTGAGTGGCAGTGTATGTAGTGGCTGATGGTGCAACTATGCAAAAAAAAAAAATGCATATACAAGAAAACACCTTTTGAATAGCTGTCCACTGTAGTGACCTCTATGCGTGAAAGGGTTAAAATAAAGCACAGCTATTGTGCAATACATTAGTATTGCATGTATATTTTTTTATTTGTAAAAATGTCAGTTAAAGCTTAAAAGAATAAAGATATTTTAGTTATCTAACTGTTTGACCTCTTTCTTTTACAATTTTGGAATCGAAACGGGGAATCGATAAGAACCGGAATCGATAAGCAGAACCGGAATCGGAATCGGAATCGATAAATTTCAAACGATACCCATCCCTAGTGGCCGCTATCCTTGCGGATAGGCCGTAACGAGCCGCAGACGGACCCGGTGGAATCTAGGGGTTACAGAAGGATGACCAGCAATTTTGAGGCTTTGCAGGCAAATGGCAATTTTTGGGTGGATTTATTTGAAGAGTTAGTTCGTAAAAATGATTTCATTAGTTTTTATTTGATCAAAAAATAAATGTATGTTATAGAAAATTATTAAACGAATAAAACATGTTGTGGAAATCTGTTTTGAATCAAACTTGGGTGTAACAATAATTGTTTTTACAAAATGTACCAAACAAATTCCATTTAAAATGTACCAAGGACAAGACTGCAGCACAACTCAATCCTTTGGCAAATGTATAACAAAAAGAAAAGAGTCTCGAAGGCACACGGTTTACCTCACAGTGTCCCAGGCTTTCATGTCCCACGGTCTACAAGCATTCATGTTATGGCATTGAACAACTCCCCCGGGGGCCCCGGGGAGCAGAGAGCCGCCCTGCCAGTCGCTCTGACTGGACTTGACTGCCTTGCTCCCCCCTCACTGGACGTGGTGGAACCAATGCCCCCGACATCCTCCAGGATCCAGGATGTCCCCCGCTGTGAGGCAGATGATATGGAGCACTGCACATGCAGGTAGCCACCATCACCCGAAATAAAGAATCCTTCAGAGAGGGGGAAACAAAAAAACGAATTGATGTATTAACACTTTATCCTCACCTTAGGGAGGATACAAAGCCTCTTTGCAGATACTGCTGTTCTTCACGACTCTGGTGTCATGGACTGAGCCAGGATACCCATTAAAGGTGTCCCTGGGTCCTTGGGGGTCTTCATGTGGAACACCTGAAATACGTCTGTTGGCCCAAAACTAATGCTTGGCTGACCTCAGCCAGTTTTCTAGGGCTGGACAGTTTGATGACCTGCTGCTCATGCGACCAGCCTAGTGTATTATTTGATAGCAGAGACCTCAGAAGGACTTGTGTGAAGCTAACCTCGAGTTAACGAATAGCACGCTGCAGGTTTGCTCAACGGCACCTTAAGCTTCTCCAAAAACAGAAAACTTATCTTTCTCAAGGTTGAATCCTTTCTCTATCTGAAACGTATAGGTCTGGTACAATCTTCCTTAATTACCTTAATGAGTTCCTACGGTGGCCGGCAGGTGCAAACGCGGAACAACGGCCAAAAGTGCATACATAAGCAGGAAACAGCTGCAAATAATGAAAAACAAACAAATCCTGAAAACAAATACACTTATTTAGCCCGCTAAAAAGTGAACCAGCTTCGTAGGACCGGAAATCCCTGCAGTTAGCTTGCTAAACGAGAATCAGGATTTTGGTACGATTCCTACGATTTTCGTAGGATTTCGTAGAAAATCAGGATTTTGGAATCAGTGTCCTATCTAGTTAGGTGCGCGTTCACATGAGAGGGGTGGTATTTGGAGCATTCGGCCAATCACAAACATGGAGAAGCGTACAGACAGCGCAGCATCATACTTCCTGAATGAAAACTATAATATTAGTCAAATATGAAGTTAAACTTTAAACATCCATGACTCAAACACTTTATCCAGGATCAGAGCCACATAGCTGCACCCGCAAGGTGAATACAGCTGGTAACAGAAAAAGTGTTTGAATGCGTACATTAACATGTTTATGATATCACTGGCCCGTCTAAGACACGATCTGACTTTAATTACATTTGACTCGAGTGTTTCGTCAACTTAATGTGTTGCTTAAAATAATACTTCTGCATAAGGTATGTGACACTGTGAGTGTTGCACGACCAGCTACGGCTCAGCTGACTCAGATAAGGAAATATATGATACATTATGATGTGATATGATGTGATATGAATGATAATGGGACACATCGACGTCTGCACTCACAGTGCCGCGGACTGTACGTAATGTTACTTTGATCCGGTTACTTATGTTGTGGCAGATAGGCCTATTTACATAAGCTTTCTTAACGCTAATATTATAATAGTCAGATTGCTCTGAAGATGGGAGGTGATATTCTATTCATTTTCACGTTCACACAGTCGGTGATTTCCTTCATCCTGTAATATGACACAATGCTGTCTCTTGACTTGCAAGCTCTTAAACATATATATATATGCATATATATATATATATTTTATATAATGTATATATATATATATATATATATAATATGACGCTATTTGTATCAAAACAAAACAAAACTTACCTTCTTATATATCGACTTCGTCCACTTCGATCAACTTTGTTTCCTCCGGCTTCAATTTCCATCACTCTCGTAGTTCTCTCTATGGCCCATTCCCAAACCGCCCCCTACACCCTACCCCTACACCCTACCCCTACACCCTACCCCTACACCCTACCCCTCCGTTTGCGCGTTCACGCGGAGGGTCCGCCACATTGAGGGCTGGTCCAAAGCAATCAGGGCGGAGGGGTAGTGGGTTATAAAACCCTCCGACAGCGAGTTTGCATGGATGCAGGCTTGATAATCTCACTCACAGGTGTGCAACCATTTTTCGGGCATGGAGGAAACAACGGCCCAATCCCAAACCACTCCCTCGACCCTACCCCTCCGTGACGGAGTGAACTCCGTCTGTAGGCAGACTCGCAGCTGAATGAAGTTCCCTCCATTAAGGGTTAAGGGTATAAATACAGCGGCAAGCTTTGGGACGGCCTCCCCTCTCTCCGGCAGAAACAGGAAATGCCGTAACTGTATGTAACAACGGTTTCAAATCAGCATCTCTTAGACAAAAAGTTAAAATTAATAACTCAAATAAAACTCCAAACATCTTTCATTGTGTTTCTTTTTTGTAAAGCTCTTTTAGTTTTTAACCTGATGTTTATAAGCTTCTTAGTTTTTGCAACAGTCTGTAAATATACACAATTTTATAAAAATAAAAATCTAATGTAATCTTGGTAAATCAAATTAACACGTGCAGATTTCTCAATACATGTTCACAAAGGCATGTTTTAGTTAAGGCAACATATTAATTATCGTTTACAAAAATAACCACATGGAACTCACATTTGTATAATGTTGTTTCCTCCATGCCTGAAAAACGGTTGCACACCTGTGGAGTGAGATTATCAAGCCTGCATCCATGCAAACTCGCTGTCGGAGGCTTTTATAACCCACTACCCCTCCGCCCTGATTGCTTTGGACCAGCCCTCAATGTGGCGGACCCTCCCCGTGAACGCGTTTTTTGTTGTATTTGTTTTCAGGATTTGTTTGTTTTTCATTTCATTATTTGCAGCTGTTTCCTGCTTACAGTATATGTATGCGTTTTTGGCCGTTGTTCCGCGTTTGCACCTGCCGGCCACCGTAAGTTTCAACGAGTGTTTTGTCAACACTCCTGGCTAGCCTAAAATCTAAGATCTCTTTTTTCCTTCTTTCAATAATCACGTTTTTTTTATGTGACCTTGAGGTTACGAAAGGCGCTATATAAATTAAAGTTATTATTATTATTATTATTATTATGTGCAATACAATTAATATTTATAAAACTGTTGTTTGCCTATTCATTGGCATTTATATTTATTTGAAAATGAACTCTTCATTTATAGAATAAATGTAAAAAACAAAGATGGTGGGGGCTGTTTGTGTTTTTGTGAGTGAAATTGTAAATTGCATCTAAAACAACCAAACCTGTAACTCTAAACAGAACAACACGTTTAACTATACATTTGGAATTTCAACTTCATATTAGTTTTTTACTTCGCAGGGGGGAGGTTCGCTCCGTGTTAGGCTTGGTAGCAGACTTTAAGCCCCTCACTTGCCATGTAGGAGATAAAGGGGAGAAATAAAAGTGATGGTAACTGATATTAGTAACAGAAACATCAGTAACAAATATTTTAGAGCATGTCGGGAAAAGGAAATAAATAAAACGATTGTTTGACTTCTTGGGAGAAACTGGAAAAGGGATCTAGATGAAGATGACGTAGTAATGGACTAGTTCCAGGAGATGGCAGTAATGCAAAAATAACGGATAATAGATGCCATTAAGCACCAAAGAAGAAAAAGAAGCTCTTTTTCAGAGCGAGGGATTGTGGAGGAGAGGTCATTAGATTATGATGACACTCGAGCAAAACACTTTCTTTGGAGATTAGTATGAATACATTGACTACATTAAAATAGACAGTAAACCTAGTGTGATTCTTTCCAAACATTCTTATTACTGATGTGGATATGAGATGTGAGTGTGACTCAAACATTATTGTGGTGTGTGCACTCCCCACAATTACAAAGGGGAATAATGTGTGTATTAATGACTGCTTGTGAGTATTTCACTGTGTTATCATACCTAGACAATCAGTGACCATGTTTTTGTCACAGTGCAGGAATCACTCTATTTAACAGAGGAAGCTGTTCATAGACCTGGGAGCAACTGGAGAAATGTTTTTATTCAGTCCAAATCACTTTATCTGGATAATTAGCCTAACAAAGGAGACACTGATGGAACGTCTGCACTTGATTGGAATGCAGAAAAAATAGAAATAACTGTTAGGAAAAGCATTTAACAAACAGTAACGTAAGAGGGCAGCATCTAATCTTCTGAATGCAAACACAAAGAAGTCCTCCCTCCACAGGATGGCTGTTTAATAGATTTTAAGCAATGAACTTAATTCTAATAGCAAGTATGTTTCTTTGCCTAATGCCTATGTATTTTCTGTGTGAGAAAATGTGCACCTTTCTTAACAAAAGGTTTGGATCCAACAGTTAGTGAGAGAAGCGCTGCTGCGTCACAATATCTACCCTCATGAGTCATGACTTAAGGGAAAAAAACGTGTTTGCATTTACTGAATGTTACAGGAATCTCTGTTCACAGTTCTTTTGGATTCATCTGTAATCGTTTGTCTATATTTTGACTATATGTTCTTAAATTCTCAAGCAAAAAGCCAAACTTTTTTAGCTGAATGTCCATATTATAGTATATTATAAGTTTTACTCAAGTATATGCACAAGGCGCTTTGCACTTGTTTATTTGTCTCAATAAAGTAAAGTAAAATTAAAAGAGGAAACTGAGGAACTCATGAAATACTCTGCAGTGAGTCTGGAGTGTGCCAAACACCCTTGGCGTATTCGGGCATGTGGTGATACAAATATATATAATTATATATGTGGTGGATTAAAGGCTATAACAATTGTGGCTTATCACATACACTATACTTTAACCCACTTTAATGTTGTCTAATCATTTCATATTGATGCTGGCTGTATGAAATGTAACCTGCATATCTGCTGTGCTTAACTGTGGTTTACGAGTGCATCATCACTCAGTTACAGACTGCAGATGGAACAGATACCTTCTGACTTCAGATGACTTTGGAAGAGAGTCCCAAGTGTAGAGGCTTCCAGTACCAAGGTGCACTTGAGAACATGACATTATGGAAGAAATACTTTTTTTAAGAACCTTTATTTATGTCCAGGTTGAATGTTTGCTTAGCTACAGAGACAGAACAGATGATTATGGATGAAAGTCTCATGCATGCATGGAGAGCAAACATACAGCTTTAAGAGATTCTAATGGAGGTGGATTTAAACATGTGGCCTCTGGCATTAGGTTCATTCTTAAGGCCCTGACACACCAGGCCGAAATCGGCCATTTCGTTAGTCGGACGAGTTTGGGCCCTGTCGCCCAAACTCAATTTGGTGTGTCCCGCACCGTCGGCCGTGACATGCCTTATTTGGCCTTTCATGGCTGACGCACAAAGAAATCACTCTGATTGGCTGTTCAGCTAGCGAATCAGTGCATGAGAAGCGAAACGGTTGCTTGAGAATGTCTTCCACAAGCAACACTCCAATGGCTGATAGCTCCAGTACCGCACGAAACATGTTTTCGATGGACGAGAGTGAAAATGGAACACACACGCTATTTGTTGTTTGTTTATATCACGCAGTCTGTTCTTCTTCTCTGTCTTCCGGTTGTTGCCTCTTTTGAATGACGAATACACACTACCGCCGCCTGCTGGTAAGGAGAGTTATTGTCACTCACGCATGCGCAGTTCATACGTGCTCGGCTGAAGTCTTTGCAGTGTGTTCCAGTGCGACACATGGCCAAGACGCAGGAGAACACGCCGACGCAACAGTCGGCGTCAGCAAGTTCTCTGGTGACTGCTTGGTGTGTCAGGGCCTTAAGGCCCAATTGTGAATTGATGATAGACTGATGATTCATATCTGAGTGGCTACTTGTGCTATTTCAGTGGCCATTGAAACTCAAAAGATCAAAAGGGAAGGGTGTGGCTGTTAGGCTGAGCTCTATACTCACAATGACTCACTAGACAAGGGACTATACAGCGGATACTGTTACACAAAACTGGCAAGGAAAACGCAAAGACAATATAAAAAGGTAAAACATTGAAAAATATTTACATGTGGAAAGACTTCTTCCCTGCCACATTATACATTAGGCTATAGTCAGGGTTGGGTTGTAACGGAATACATGTAACGGCGTTACGTAATCAGAATACAAAAATCAAGTAACTGTATTCAGCTCGCGTTACATTTGAAAAACGAGTAATCTGATTACAGTTACTTTCGTAAACCTGAAGTGAATACATTTTGGATTACTTATTGGAATTATTGGTGGAAAGATTTCCTCACAACATGTAATATTCATTACTAAAGGTACAGCCGAATCATCACGGCGCACAAAAACTATTACCGCCGCAGATGGACCAAAAAAGGGGCCGTTTGAAAAAAAAGGGGCGGGTCCGCTCAGTGAAACAATAACAGTGAAACATGGAGGAACAAAAGTCTGCGTTTAAGTCGTGTGTGTGTAGAGGTGTGTGTGGTTAAAACACATCAGCCTGCGGTCGCTCTTTAGTCTTATGATTCTGAAGGTAAACACAGCGAAGGCGGTGCGTGAAAGGCACTGCGCGCTCCTCTTCTCAGAGGCTGAGTTAACCCTCCCGCTGCCTCCTGGTGCTGCGGAGATTTCATGAAGTGAAGGAGGTTTTCCTTCTATAAAACAGCTGTGGACAGCAGATAGGCTACTGTGAGTGTCACGGACATGAATTCATAGATCAAGGCAGACTGGTGCACACACTCTCCTGTTTTGCCGATCCGGTGCTTAAACAAATATAGCTCTACACCCCTGGCCGAAATGTCCTTAAAATGAAGTCGGAGTTCGACATTTTAATTCATGTCCTGCCAACACTGGCAGGACAGAAGGCGACACGCCCGTTCTAAGCCGTGTCCCTCCGGCCCGTCCACACTACAGCTTCAAAAAAAGCTTCCAACGCGTCTCCCCATTCACTTTGAATGGGGTGACGTCATGTTGCCTCGCTTTTCGCCGAACTGAATTGTGGGTAGCTTGGCTGAACTTCTCCAGCGTCTCCGGCTTCAAAAGTTGAAAATTGTTCAACTTCTGACGCCGGAGAAGCCGGAGAAGTTCAGCGCCAGCCAATCAAATCCCGTTTCTGAAAATCTGACAGCTCAAGCCCTAGCCAATCAAACCGCGTCTAAGCTGGGAGAGATATCCCGCCGTTCATTTCTATATTTCAAAAAAAGACGGAGGAGAAACTAATTATCGCCGTAGAAAATCACCCGGTTTAGTTTGACCAGTCCCTATTAACTTACCGGGATACAACCGGAGGAACCAGGCATGGAGGGAGGTGGCAGAGACAGTGGGTGAAACTGGTAGGTTTTCGCCTGTTTGGGGATTTTATATCCAGTTTACTTCGTTTTAACATTGCTATTGCTTTGTATGTCGGGGGCGGGAGATTCATGTGATTTGTTGGTCGCGGTGCTCGCAAAAAATCCCTAAGCTTCAGACACGCCCAGCTCCAAGCTTTTTTTGAAGCTGTAGTGTGGACGGGCCGTCACTTTGAATGGGGTGACGTCACGTTGCCTCGCTTTTCGCCGAACTGAATTGTGGGTAGCTTGGCTGAACTTCTCCGGCGTCTCCGGCTTCAAAAGTTGAAAATTGTTCAACTTCTGACGCCGGAGAAGCTGGAGAAGCCAGCGCCAGCCAATCAAATCCCGAGTCTGAAAATCTGACAGCTCAAGCCCTAGCCAATCAAACCGCGTCTAAGCTGGGAGAGATATCCCGCCGTTCATTTCTATATTTCAAAAAAAGACGGAGGAGAAACTAATTATCGCCGTAGAAAATCACCCGGTTTTGTATGACCAGTCTTACCGGGATACAACCGGAGGAACCAGGCATGGAGGGAGGTGGCAGAGACAGTGGGTGAAACTGGTAGGTTTTCGCCTGTTTGGGGATTTTATATCCAGTTTACTTCGTTTTAACATTGCTATTGCTTTGTATGTCGGGGGCGGGAGATTCATGTGTGGTTGTTGGTCGCGGTGCTCGCAAAAAATCCCCAAGCTTCAGACACGCCCAGCTCGAAGCTTTTTTTGAAGCTGTAGTGTGGACGGGCCGTCACTCCTCACATCCCAAGCTGCATCCCCAAAAAGTATTATGTTGTTACATCGTTTCAGATGTTATGTTTCAGTTGTGCTCTTGATAAGCCATTAAAACAGTAAAAACACGTTCAGTTTCCTTTTGATTTTTGTGTCTCCTGTTCACCAAAACATAACTATCTGTGATGGAAAAAGAAAGTAATCCAAAAGTAATCTAAAAGTAATCTGATTACGTTACTTTTTTAAGACACGTAACTGTAACGGCCCGTCCACACTACAGCTTCAAAAAAAGCTTGGAGCTGGGCGTGTCTGAAGCTTAGGGATTTTTTGCGAGCACCGCGACCAACAACCTATCACATGAATCTCCCGCCCCCGACATACAAAGCAATAGCAATGTTAAAACGAAGTAAACTGGATATAAAATCCCCAAACAGGCGAAAACCTACCCGTTTCACCCACTGTCTCTGCCACCTCCCTCCATGCCTGGTTCCTCCGGTTGTATCCCGGTAAGTTAATAGGGACTGGTCAAACAAAACCGGGTGATTTTCTACGGCGATAATTAGTTTCTCCTCCGTCTTTTTTTTAAATATAGAAATGAACGGCGGGATATCTCTCCCAGTTTAGACGCGGTTTGATTGGCTAGGGCTTGAGCTGTCAGATTTTCAGACTCGGGATTTGATTGGCTGGCGCTGAACTTCTCCGGCTTCTCCAGCTTCCCCGGCGTCAGAAGTTGAACAATTTTCAACTTTTGAAGCCGGAGACGCTGGAGAAGTTCAGCCAAGCTACCCACAATTCAGTTCAGCGAAAAGCGAGGCAACGTGACTTCACCCCATTCAAAGTGAATGGGCAGACGCGTTAGAAGCTTTTTTTGAAGCTGTAGTGTGGACGGGCCGTAACTGTATTCGGATTACTTTCAGAGCCATGTAATCAGTAATCAGTAACTGATTACATTTACAAAGTAACCCTCCCAACCCTGGCTATAGTGCATAGACTAAAACAAAGCAACCTCTCACTTCACTATCAGTACATTTGTCGGGATATCAGTGAAGCCCTGATCATGTGTTTTCTTCAGTCAGTTACCACCTAAATAGTACATTAAAGTTGGAGGAACTAATGGTTGCCATCAATGCCAGGTATCGCTTTCCTTTCAGTTGGAATTCAGTAGATAATTGTGATAATATCTCAAATATAAAGTTTGCTTAAGTGGATAAGAGTTGTGTTTTTCTACACCAATCAGTGCTGAACTCACCATGGCAACAAAGCAGTCTCTTGCCTCCATAAAGGAGGTTGGTTACTTATCTGTATATGTCTCACATGGCTCACATAACTCCCAACACTCTTTCTTCATTACACAAATCAGTAACATTATTTGAACCACAAATCAAAACACTGAGTTGTCACAGGGTTGCTGTATTTCTTTTTAGTTTGCGGAGCTTCTACATTTTTACAGAGGGAGCTGATGGAAAACAGGATGTTGTCTGTTATTGATCTGTGCTTGACTGCCACGAACAACCATTCAATGTATTTCTGGCAGATGTCTCAATATAAGTTTTTTTGGATGTTTGTCATGTGGTCAAATGCAGGATGTTTGTTTTTAAATTTAGAGAAATATTGTGTTCGGATTGGTTGGAGTTATGCTTTCTGTCAAAAAGTGCAGCTGGCAGAAGTGCTCCTCTTTTGGGAGCCATTGTTTTTTGTATAGGCTAGGCTGTGCTCACTGAGTCTGTACCTGGACAGGGTGGTTCTGTGTTTACCGACAGTCACCAAGTCTGTACCGGGTCAGGGTGGTTCTGTGTTTACTG
>CALSBZ010046772.1:249443-276159 GCA_943591055.1 Gobionotothen gibberifrons
TATTTGGTGATGTAGTTCAGCCACCTGGTATTTCCCTCTCCAAATATGATTACCATCAGAGTGAGCATTCTTAACTTATAGGCTATTATGCCACTTATCCCCCATTTGGAATTTGACTGTGTCAGAGAAGAGGTAGGCCTATGTCTAAAGAAATCTCATTTGCAATAGAACTGCACCAGATATTTTCATACAACTAGTGGTTAGTGTTCAATAGCACCCTAGACAATTCAGTAATGGTATATTTTTTAGGGATTACTGTTTTTCTGATAAATGTTCCTATCACCAAAAGTACAATTTCCGTCTAAACTAAAGCTAAGTTTACAGGACTATAATTCAGTATTTCTTTGTTAAATAATTGTCTGACTATTTGGTGATGTAGGACAACCACCTGGTTCATACCTCAGAAAATCTGAAGAGGAAAAGAGTTGTCATTCTCAAGTTATGGGCGTTTTAGTCAACTTTCCCACATTCGGCCTGGCCTAATTTGGCTCTTTTTCAGGGATTGGGGTTGTTCTAAAGAACAACCAAAACAATTGTTGTTCTAAAGAACAACCAAAACAATTTTTTTCCCCCAAAATAAAATTTGACAACAATCAATTTCATTAATGGGAGACCCTAAAGATAAGAAAAATCATTGTTGTCATTTGTTCTACCTCGGGTAGGGGTATCTCAAAATCTGAGGGCCCTTCCTGCTAGACTATAATGTCTGACCACTTCTTTTTTATTTCAGCGACAGTGCGACCCTGTACTGATGCAGAGTTGACAGCATCTGCCACATGCTGCCACTCTGTTGCCTTGTTGGCATTCGTTACGCCAATACTATGGCCACCAAACTAAATGTTTTGCCTTGTCTCTACTTCTCCGACAAGGATTTTAACTTCCCAGTTATTGAAGTTTCTTTTCTTGCCTCTTTTTTCTGTCTTTGCCATGTTCGTTTTTGCCTGAAATCGGTTTGATGAATATTCATTATGGGCGTATCAATGACTATTTATGGGCAAATATGGGCGTTACGTGAAGCCTGCAAAAGCTGCGCTCCCTCATCTTATTGGGATGGATATCTTAAGGAAGGAGTATCTCAAAGACTGTCTGGTTACAGAACACCAGATGTGACAATGTTTTTTCTTACATTTCTTGTAATATTGGATATTGATGTTCTAGGATAGGGTTTGGCAGGTTTAGATTATTTCAAATTCTAGTTTCTGCATGATGTCTACATGGTGCAACAGCATACTCAAAAAGGAAGTGTAGGGGAGGCTGAATGGCAGAAACACATCTCTGTTTAATGCACTACAGCTCAACACTAATACAAACTACATCCTCCAAAATGATCAAGTTTCCATTTTATCCACTTTTTATTGACTTGTCCATGCATGTACATTGTTCAAGATACAAACACATTTTTTTTCAACAATTGATACGGAAATTCACAAGAGAATTAATCATATTCCAAATAAAAGGCTTTAATGTTGCTATAATTTAAGTAATAACAGATTAAAGAGTTGTTGAATGCTGACGTCCACAGATAAATGACCACACATTCAATTTAATTACATGACATTTTGAAATGCCAAGCATACCAAGTTGAAGGCAAAATTCTGAAAAGGTGTTACTCATTTTTCTAGGTATCGTTAATTATTGCGTGTCATTGGGGCCAGATACTAATGGTGTCCTGTCCCATTGTCGAGGGGACCTTAGCAAATGAAGCAAGCTTTAATGCACATTACTCTGGACCAGTCCTGAGAAGCCACAGTCACAAAGATACGTTGTGCTGAATGGTAGGATATGTTCAATAGTGAGGGAGGGACACTCATCACAATGCACCAGGACAGAGGCGCTCACCTCGCTGGATTTCCCTTCAGCCCGCTGTCACATAAAAACGCTCCAACAGCTGAGGCTGTGACGCTGTCCACATCGACTATATTGGATTTGATCTACTCATCGTCCATGCGTCTCGCTGTGACCGTAATGATTTACTCGAGCTGCAGTTTAGCATGATGTGCCATAATGGCTTTTGTCTGAGCACCTCTGCCTGATGTGTCATGTGTTGCCTTTTGTGGGAAAAGGTTGAGAAACATGTCAAATCTTCCTCTGGAAAACACGATGTGCCCTCAGTGCAATCTTCTTTTTAAAAGCCTCACATTTTTACATATATTACAGAGAAACACTCAACATTTTCTACTTTTCAAATACATCAGCAAAATATTCAACTTTTGTGAACCACAGGGCGGGGCTCAGTTGTATGTAATTACATTTGAAGGTTTATCTGCTGTAGAGCAAGCTTGCTAGCTTTCTCTGCCAAGTAGCGACCCATCAGCATAAAAATCTATACAGCAGGAAAGGGTGCTTCAAAATAAAAATTCTGCACATAGCATTCTCAACCCTCTAACGCTATCTGTGCTTTTTCTGCATGCTTTTAGCACCACCCAGTACAGTCATAATCGGTTTAAAGAAATACAAAAAAGTCGGAGCAATGTTTCCCTATAGCAGAAGTGAGATAATGTGTGGAGCCAGTCCCCCCGATACAGTAGACATTATTTAAAAACTTTTTTTCACTCTTTGCAGTTTAGCTTTAGCTGCATGATGCTCTTGTATTTTTCAGTGCAAAAAAATCTGTCACAGTGGTCGGTTCATTGAATGAACAACATGCTGGGCCCTTGTAGGACATTATCAGCTCTGCTTTAATGTCTTACTTTCAACAGCAACTGTGCAAGTTTCCAGCAAAGCCACAAGCCCAAAGGAGATAGATATGAGGTGTGTGAAGGTCAATAAGCTGTCAATGTAATGTCATGGTAAGCTTGAGGCTTTACAAAGGCATATGTGGTCTCAAATGGTTTATTTTTTCAGTGAGATTTGCACTGTAATTGAGAGCTTAGCATGGGAGCAAAGAACAGGTCTGTGAGAAGATAATTTGCATGCAAGCAGGGAGGAGAGACTTAGTCTTCAGATTGGCGGCATTTCTTTCTCTGAGCTTTCAGTGAGCAGGCAGCACTCTGAGCCAAGCAGCGTGTGTCACTTCCGCCTACACTGACAACGCTGGTATGCAGACCAGAGATTCAGTTTTGACTACATGTCTTTCAATATCTGTATTTTGCTTTTACGGTGAGCTGAAGATAATTGTTTCCTCTAAGTTTGAGGGGTCATTAATGGGGGAAGTGTGTCAATATTATAATTTTGTTTTTACTTGCTTGTATGCGCTTTGAGCACCAGGAAAAGCGCTTTATAAATGTAATGTATTATTATTATTATTAATATTAGTAGTGGTGCACGATAATTATCGGCCCGATAATAGGAATTATGACGTCATCCCGATAAACTCGATAACAGTATTAATAGCCCCGATAATATACAATATATTTTTTGGGTAAAAAAAAAAGAAAAAAATACTGCGGTGTGGGTGGATTGGGATGAGGGGCGCTTGTTTTTCACTCGGCTCCTCCCGTTTGCCAGTACTGTGGTATTAGTGGTTTAGGAAGAGGGGAGTTGTTCACAAATCCAGCGCTCCCTAACTCATGCCTGGCTGTGACATAAATGGTGTGCAGCCGTGAAACCAGGACAGTAAACAAACATGACGTCGGTAGTATGGGACTATTTCCAAGTTTCAGAGTTAGATAGTTCGCTTGCTATTTGTATTAACAAATGCAATGCACACTCCTTCATACTCTGATCGATAACGATATACGGGACATAAGTTTCACCACGGACATATGGACCAGTGATGTTAGCCCCGTTAGCATGCTAGGTCTGACGGCGCAGTGGCTGGACAAAGACTACAAACATTGACTGATTGACTCAATTATGTTTTATTTGGGGAAATAAATATGATCACTTTGAAGAGTCAAAACTGTTCTTGGCTTTGTTTTGTTCATAGTAGTAATGCTCATGTCATTTGCTCACTACTAGTCTTTTTTTTACCACCAGGTGTGCAAAAACTACAGGTACATTTAATATATATATATATATAATATTATTATCGGTTATCGGTATCGGTCTTGAGAAGCAGGAAGTTATCGGTATCGGTTTAAAAAAAACAGTATCGTGCATCCCTAAATATTAGGGGTGTAACGGTTCACAGAATTCACGGTTCGGTACGTACCTCGGTTTGGGGGTCACGGTTCGATACAGGTTCGGTACAACAAGAAAAAGCAAAAAAAGTCCCAAATGCATAATTCCAGGTTTGTTGTTATTTATTTTTTAACAGTAGGGCAATTTTCAGTTTAGAAATAAGGAACTCTTAACATTTTGAATAATTAACTTTATTACACAGTTAAAAACAAACCACAAACAGTACCACACACACTCAGATGCCCAGATGATCTATAATGGCTGATGCCAAACAAAAAGGTTCAATAAGCTGTAAAACTAAAAAGAATGTCTTGAAAATATTACATCATAAATAATAAGAAAGTGTTTCAATCACTTTCAATCACAATCAATAAAAGCCGGGGTCCTCTACTATTGCATAAGGGCGCAGCATAGCCGTTGAAATATATATGCCAATAGCTTCCGTTATTTCTTTTGTTCTCACGGCTCTCATGTCTCTTGGCTTCTTAAAAACAGCGGGGAGAAGCTGTTGAACTGCTGTTGTCTTTTGCCAGGCTCCGGTGATTGGCAAATCTGGGTGATACCTTCTGATATGATTTAGCATTTTTGGCGTGTGTTACCATTAGCATACCGCACCGCTGTCGAACAACGCCGACACACCGTCCTCGTCCGATCCACCACTCGCACTCCATCGTTATTGTAGTCCACAGGGAACCCAAAATGTTCCCACACAGCTGATTTAAAAGAAGCAGGTGGGCTCTAGCTCCTGTGTGTTATCTGAAATCGCCATACTAACTTTTCTTCTTCTTGTATTTTGTTCTTTTTGTTGTGTTTTCTTCTTGTTCTTCATTTGTTGTTTAAGGGCGGCTGGCAAACAGCTTTTAGGCGCAATACTGCCCCCTGGATTATATATAGTGTAATGGATATTGCCCTGAGTGACAGACTTTTTTCCCACTCGTAAAAAAAGGCGTATTCATTGTGTGACTGCATGTGCCGAACCGTGACGGTTCGGGACGAATACGGATACCGTTACACCCCTATAGGTCACCTTTAATTATGAATGTTGTTACTTAGTGGATACTGCCCTGAATGAAAGAGTTTTTTCCCACTCGTAAAAAAAAGGCGTATTCGTCGTGTGACTGCATGCACCGAATCGTGACGTCCGAATCGTGACGTCCGAATCGTGACGTCCGAACCGTGACGGTACAGGACGAATACCGTTACACCCCTAGTCAATATGCAACATTATAACAAAATACATATTATTATTGGCAATAATTAAATGTATTGATGGAGTGTAGTTTTACTTCAACTTTGGCCTATACAGGCTACGTGAGCCATCTTTGTGCCACTCACTGTGGGCTGTATTGCCGTGTGCTCAGTGGTGTAAAGTACGGAGCCCCCTAGAGGTCAAGGAGAAGAAAAACATTTATTATTTGAAAAAATAAATTAAAATGTTTTGCGAGATATCACAAAACCTTTGCGAGATCTCGCAAAACCCCTTTGCGAGATCTCGCAATACTTTTGCTAGATCTCGCAAAACTTTTCATTTAGCTCAATGTACATGGTTGTGTTCGGCAACACAGAAACCACAACAATGGAGCGGTTCATCGATTTTACTTTGAGCTTGGCCTTAAATATAAAGATATAACATCAGTGCTTGGCAATAGGCACGGGTTTCACATTAGTGAAAGACGCCTCAAGAGAACACTCAGAGCGAGGGGACATGCACGTCACAAAGCATACTCTGAGCTGAGTTATTGACAGATTCGAATTTCGCGGATCAATAACTCATGAACATAACGTTGTAAAAATACAAACAACATGACTTTACAATCATAGCAAGGTAGACAACGAGCTACAGAGTCTTTTTTATCAGAACAGTTCGATACGTGCCGTCATCCGAGCTAAACTTCAAGAATTTGTCACAATCTGCAGCTGGAGGAGATAGGAGTGCTTAGGGACCGTCTACAACAGGACTATTCAATTAGTTTGGAATGGGGGCCGGTTGATGAAAATTATCCAAAGCAAGGGGCCGGGAAGAAAATGGCTTGAAATATGAGCAATCATATTAAGAGCTTCAGATACAGTAAATACTACAACAGCATAGTGGAGTGCATATATTTTGTTTAATTAAATCAAACATAGCCCCAAGGCCTTTATAAATGGCAAGTTCAGAACTCAGTACATGTGAAGCTAATATAACCATCAACATCATTAGATTTAGATTAAATGATCTAATAATTCACACAAAATAGCAATTTAGGGCCATACACAAACAACAGTGCATATTATGGTATAATATCAATAAAGACATGTACCACATCAATTGCTTAATTAAAAGCAAAAACACTTATCAAAATACTTGTATTAATTACCAAACCACAACACACAGCCTTTTAAAACTCAAACCTTTTTTGATTAACATAGTGATAACTGACATACAGTATGCAAGCAACTTGGCAGATATGTGCCATCTAATGAGAGAAATGGCATTTTTTCGATTTAGCAAGAGCAGGGAAGTCGGGAGTATACGTTGTCATAGCAATACGCATACAGTGATGCAGATGCTGGTCAGTGAGGGATGCGCGATTATTAGTTTTTATGGCATTCATGTGTGAGAATGCCGATTCGCACGTGTAAGTCGAGCCAAACATTGTGAGGACAAAAAGTGCAAGACCCCTTGAATGAGGACATTTCTCGTGGCTGACTTCATGAGTCCAGAACTTTTCAGAACCTGCCAGCTGAAATGACTGTCGCAGGTCATCTGATGACTGAATGTCAATGAGTTTGAGTTGTAAAGACGCCTCATTTAATGTCACAATCAGCTCCTTTGCTTTCAGTGCAAACTCCCCCTCTACATTCACAGAGAAAGGGTCCTTCACAAATCTCATCACTTCAGTCAGGAGACTGAAATGTTCAAACCTCGCGGCAAAGTTGGTGTTCAATGCGTCCATAAATCCAGTCATCACCTCGGTGATTTGTAAACCAGTGCAGCTGTGATGAACACGTTAATGCTTCAATAATCACAATCCTTTTATTTAATATATATGATTTTGAAATGGACCATTACGCATAACAAGTACTTTTACTTTTGGTACTTTAAGTATATTTTGATGCCGGCTACTTACATTAATAGCTGCACTGATCAAATATAATTTTTTCACCAATTACATTTCTTTTTATTCTGAGGTTGAGGTTTTTTACGGGCTTCAAATGACTTTTTGATAACAATTTATGACACTACTGATTTAAAAAAGTTCTTAGGCCATTTAATTAATTTGTCACTTTTGTTCCACACCTTCTAAAATGTAAATGCTATTTAGTTTGTCATTGTTGACTGAGAATGCGTGCACTGTCCTACATACATAAAACCTTTTGTTGATAAATGCATTGAGATTAAGTGGGACTCGTCTGACTGTGCTAATGGGAACTTATTTGTTTACTTTCCAGATATCTGTAGATTTACAACTATGGAAGAAGACCTCACAATACTGACTGATTCTCTGAAAAACTGCAACACAGGAGATGAAAAAGAAAAGGTCAAAGACTTTGTGTACAAGCATTTCAGAGAAGTGGCAGACGGGTCGCTCTTCAATAATGCCGAAGAATCTTCCAATAAGGAACATGGAAGTTCTTCCAAGAAAGAGAAACAAAGTCTTAAAAAGGCCCATTGTAAAACTCAGCAAGGTGCTGTCTTCTCTGGAAAGATTCTGAGCTTTGGATGCTCTGTGTGTAAAGATGATTCCACATATAGCCCCAATGATCTCCTTAAGCATTTCCGAGCGGCCCATAAAGGAACCCTTCCTACGTACCCTTGTGACCTGTGTGCTTTTTCCACACACGAGTTCCCTGCTCTTCAACGCCATCGGATTGAGCACAGGAATACTCTGGTTACATGTGAGCTCTGCAACAACGATGTTCAGTACTCTTTGCTATTGCTTACCAGACACTACATCATGTGTCACAGTCTAAATGGACAGTTTAACTGTGACTGGTGCGAGTTTACAACTGTGGATGCAGGTACATTTGTCCAGCACATCCATCATCACAATGAGAGTCCTTGGAAGTGTTTAAAATGCAGACATATCAGCCTGAATGAAGAGGCTCACCAGAAGCATAAGAAAGCTCACTCGTGTACATTCCCCTTCACTTGTCAGATCTGTGGATATGGTGCATCAAGAAGCGACTATCTTAAAAAACACACTGCAGCTGTTCACAAAGAGCATGCTGAGAGACGGAATGTATGGACAGCTTTAGAAGACAGCGGCACTTCAGCAAATTCATCTGCAAGCTTAAAACATTTGTTGAAAAAGGGTGGTGAATCACAGGAGGCTCAGAGGATATCAAAACTAAACTGTCTTTCTGGAAGTCAAAACCAAAATGGCAGGCTAATCAAACCAGAGATATCCTTTGAGGAGACCAACCACTTGGTGGATGCAAAAAAGGAAAGAAAATGTGTTCATAATAAAGAGCAGTCAATGTCAGAGATGTTACAGGAATGTGACACCTCTCCAAGCTCTGATGCTGCCAATCCAAATGGACTGACTGTTCTGATGGTGAAGAATAAAATCTCTCTTCCCCCCAACTGCACTACCAAAGTGATGGGATTCAAGATGGTTGATGGCAAAAAACATTTAGTACTCAAAGTAATACCAACAGCAAAGCAAGATTCATCCATCCAGAACCACTCCCTAGTTGAAGATGTTGGCTCAGCACCAAATCCTGAGTCAGATAAAAGTAAAGTCTCTAATGAGAATGGGGAATTCTCTAACAGCAATAACTTAACATCACATTGTTTAGCTCTTTCACCAAGAAGTGGGTCTTCCGTACAGATGGATCAGGACGATATTCTGGCAGTTAAAGTAAAGATTGAGGAGGAAGAAACTTCTGTTTGCAACATTGATTCCACACCACCTAGAGCTGACGTAGAGGAGCAAACTAACCCTTTACCTAGAAGGTCTTCGACTTGTGCAGATACGTTATACCCAATGACTGATGAGTTTGATCATGCAGGCAAAAGAAATCACGCAAGTCGGATAACCTGCTCAGAGAGAAGCAAGTTTGATAATAATTCAGTCTCTGCAACATTGAAACCTGATGCAACCTACCATAGTGGTCCTCAAATCAGTAATACATCACCAATATGTGCTAGGAAGATCACTACTTTATCTTCACCTTTAAAAGTTGCTCAGGAAATATTGTCTTTAGAACATGTTTCCAAAGAAACTATTGAGAATTGTGGGGCTGCAGATGAGTTATTAATGACTGATACAGAAGCAGATAAACTCAATGATGACCAATATTGTCAGAGTGCTCCAGAAAAAACTGATAGAGGTAAAAGTCAGATTAAACGTAACAACAGCAAGCTAAATGTTAAGCATTTGACTAATCCATCACATCAATCAGAGTTAGCCCAACCCAGTACAGGAAGCTGCAGAGAAAGTGCTATTGGCTCAGAAAACTCAAACACACAAAACTCCCCAAACCAAGAAGTATTTACATTTCACAATTATTCCAAGGAAACATTTGGCACTCCACCCAAATCTACCCAACACTTTGACAATATGTCGGAACATTCAGCAGACAAAGAAAATATGTGTGAATCATCACAGTTTAGGTTGACATTGGCAGAGTCTCCAGATCCAGGAGAGGACTCGGATCAAGAAGATGTGCCAGATGGTGACATTGATGAGGGCACAGGTAGTGTTGAGGATCCTTCCACTGAGGATGACAATCCTGATTCAGTGTTCCAAGACTTTAATATTATCAAAATAGAGGAGGATAGCATTCCTATATCTGACAATCAATCAGAAACAAAGAGTAATTCAACTGGCCTGGGCAATTTTGTGGAGGAACATTCAGATGCAATAATTTCGCAACAACTAAATAAGGAAAGAGTTGAACTCTCTAGTAATGATTCTCTAAAACAAACAAAAACGTCTCTTCGATTTCTTCAGTTGCCAGAGGGTAAGCAGTCAGTGTTCCTGAGAACTACTGAGAATACATTTGCCATGCCCATGCAAGTCAAGGCAACTCCAGGTTTCAAACTGATAACAAATTCTGCAAGTCCCCAGATCAACGTATCTTATATGAAGCCAGGGTTTGAAAATGGCAGGAGGGTAGGTGCATCAGCACCAAAGGCAGGAGCTTCTGAAAAAGGGACAATACTTCTCTCTGCTGTTCAACCAGGTGTTGGTGCCACCTCAAATCACTACCTTATCAACAGCCAAGGGTTAAAGGGCCCTGTACACTTTTCAAGCACACCACATAATACGCCTACAGACAAAACAGCAAAGACACAGCCAACTTGCTACTTGGTACAGAGGCCTGTTCCATTTGGTCAGATCCCCAGTGCTCCTGGCCTCAGACTGGCAAGTACACAACTCCCACTGAACTCAAAGCCCGTTCTGGCCATGCCTGTGAACTCTACAGATAAAGCCAACACTTTGCAGACCGGGCGCCAGGCATTCTTGCTCCGCTACATTTCTCCACCCAAATCAGGATTACGGTTGAATAACCAAGAGACAAAGACTGGAACACAGTGTAGCCAAACCAGTGAAAGTACTGGAAACAAAGTCATATTTAAAATTGTCAGTCCTACAGGAAGCCTTCTCACAAGTGGCGCTCCCACCTCAAGCAATCAACCTTTGTTTTTGGCCACCAGACCTCAGACCCAGTGTTTTCTGGTGTCATCAAACAAAACCAATGCAAATTCATCCAATGGAGTAACGAAATTCATCCCAATACACAATACTGCACAGATAGATGTCAATGAATCTTGTATTTCACCCTCTCGGATGAATGTAAAGCTTCAACTGTGTGAAGCAGAGAAACCTATCCTCGCCCCAAGGCCAATTCGTCCCCCAAGCCAAAGGAAAAGGCGCAGGAAAACATTGTTCGATGAGCTTCCAGCTACAGTGCATAAAGCTAGAAGACTCTCGAATAAAGGACTGCCTGAGAAAGAGACTACTCTGTTATGGAAGCCTATAGCCAAAGAAGTAGAAAGGACACTGAGGCTTGCCCCGTTCAGTTCTCTCCAGCAGATCAAATGCCCTCGTAGATTCCAACCTGTTGTGGTGCTCAATCATCCAGATGCTGACATTCCCGAGGTGGCCAATATTATGAAGGTAGTAAACAGGAACAAAGGTGCAGTTACTAAAGTCTCTCTATCTCAGAAAACAATCAAAGCTCTCTCTGAGCAAGGAGTTCTATGGAAGAATTCCTTGACCAAAGGTGCATCGTCTCATAGCGACGATACAAGACCCCGGCCAGTTCTGAGTTCTGTCAGAGAGCGGTTCCTCCTGAAAATGAAGTTGAGGAAAAAGAGCAAAAAGAAGTATGAGGTAGTTGACCCTCGACCACGTTGTGGACAAGAGCCTGTGGTGTTTGACTGCTGGTTTTGTGGTCGGCTCTTTAACAACCAAGAAGATTGGATTGGCCACGGCCAGCGACACCTCATGGAGGCAACTAGAGACTGGAATAAACTGTTCTGAACATTTCAAATCACCTCCAAGTGGAATAACGTTCTCTTTTTTGGGGTGAAACAAATGGTTCAAGTTTGTATATTTTTAATGACCTTCCACACTATTTTTGTTTAATTTTGTGTTCCTGTAAATGCACATTCTGAAGCAAATCATAGTTTATCTTTTTATAGGTGCATTTTCTGGTAAACTGTACTGTAAGCATGATCTCTATCATGCATGCACAGGTCACATTGAACTGCGAAAATGGTGCACTGTAATTAGGAGAGTGGCAAGATCACTAGTTTGATTAAAGGGACAGGAATATTCAGAGCTGGATTGAATTGCTCAGGTGATTTCATATTAATCTGGTTTGTCATTTTTGCTCATACATTTTAAGTCAGCTGATGCCTAGTTTAAGGGACTTTAGTATCTTATTTGCTTAACTTTAAAGCTTGTATAACAACTCCTTTGTTAAATTCTTGTCATGGAAGAATGTTCTGGTCCAAATTATTACATTTTGTATGATGTTTTATTAATGACGATTTCATGTTACTCTATTCTATCATCAGGGGTAGATAACCGTTTCCTTGTCAGGGTTTTGCCAACCTGTAGCATATATTTGTAATAACTAGAGCTGAGAGTTTCCCCAAGTAATCTCTTAAGTCTGCCGTCAGTGTTGGTTTAATAAAATACCTTTGCAGAACTGCATCTTAGTCTTTGTTTTCAGTCCAAATCCCACAGATACTAAGTTTATTATCACATCAAATGAGTTAAAGGAGCAAATCGTCTTCATTTAAAAGCCAGAATCATGCAGTATATAGCATCTTTGTCTGAAAAACTGACTATTGAAAAGTTGAAAAAACATTTTGAATAATGGCTTTACCTGTAGGTCAAACAGGTTACCTTTCTTATATTAAAGCAGGTGTTAAAAATAATGGCTTGGTAATAATCATATAACAAATCCAATTGCTTTTAAGATACTGTTAATCAACCGCAACACTTGAAATGATTTCACATTTAAAGCCTGTTAGGAAGGTAACCAAACCTGTTTAAACCAGAATCATGTCAAACATGTTTCTGAGGGTCAGAAGGACAATGGTGTTTTGTATGATGGGATGGGTTGGCTGGATTCCCCCAGAAATCACACAATGTTTTACTTTACAGGAATAGATTAGGGTGTGTAAAAAAATCTGAAATGGCTTGTAGAACAAAAACACATTTCATCTTTATATCAAATACTTTTAGTAATGAATTTAAAGTTACTGTCACATTTGTTTTAAAACTGTAATCATTTCTACTGTAGTAGTCACTGTATCACCTCTCACCTGTTCTTGCTTTCTGTAATTTAATCTGTTCCCTACCATCAAGTCCAATATTTGGACATTTGTTTCAATGTTACGTTTGACACTTTTTTCATGGCGACAGGACAGGAACTTTGTTTCTTTAGGATGTTAATGATTGTATTACATGATGATGGATCTGTGGAATTCATGTTTTATTCTATTTAATATGCAAGTGATTGAACAATGTAAGCCATACTGATGTTTTTATACTTTCACAATGCTTGTTTGGAGCCCGTCTAAATTACTGAAGTTTTGACCTCAGCAGGTCCTGCATTTTACCAGCATTTACTAAATGTTCATCTTTATCTTTGATACAATCATCATCAACAACAAACATGTATTCCACATTAGGTCAAGTCCCTGAAATCCTTTTCTGTAACACTCCTACAAATGTATCATGTGTAGTGTCTACATTCCACTCATATTTGTGACTTACAAATGGAACCAAACAAGCATACACCTTCACTAGCATTATGGGGAGTTCTCTTTTGTAAGACATTGTTAAACATTATGGAAAATATGCTAACTTAGAGTGAGCTGAGAAGATTGAAATGTCTGTGTCCTTACTACAGAGCTGGAGTTAGCTTAGTTAGCCTAGCTTAGCATAAAGAGGGGAAGCAGGGTAAAGCTAGCGTGGCCCTGCGCAAAGTCAAAAATACTCTACCTACACCCGAAAGCTCCCTCATTAATATGCTGTTCATTAAATCTGTGTTGTGGTTTAAGGGGGGAGTTGGCACTATTTCTTGAAGAACACCGGCGTACAGTGTTTTTAGATATGCCAAGTCAGCATAGGCCTAGCTCTCTGTACGGACTGCTTGAAGACAGTGACTGAGGTTCAGCCTGTACATTCTTAAGACACAAGGCTCATTAAAGTTATAACTTTGTTTTTAAGTTTTCAAGTCATCCTCAAAAATTCTAAATTGGTTGATATTTCTTTCTTCAAACTGGTTAGGAAATGGTTTTGAAATATTGCTTACAGAAACAATACTTTAAGATAAAATATCAGGATGTAGAGTAACAACAGGTATTTAACGGTTCCATTTGAGTCATTACCATCCATATATTAATAAATTGGGTTAATACATAAATGTTCCTTAATTCCAAATTTAAACTAGCATTGTATTTATACGTTTTCTTATTTTGGAGCTCACGCCCTAATGCAGTTAAAAACGATCACAGCCAAATGGATGCCAACACCAAATGACCTCTGGCTTTTATTTCAGTTTGTTTCATGTTTCTGATGGGAATGCGCAGAGTCTTCTTCTCTGCTCTCAGGCCAAAGAACTGTTTGGTGGTATAACATGTAAACAGTTGATGGGATTTCTAACACAAGTTCTGAGCTGTGATAACTACAAACCACTCTTATGTGATACACTACTACATCAGCTAATTTTGTCCGTTGTATGAGCCGAAATTGAAACGTGAATAATATTTTATATCTGTTTTGAGTTTGTACATAAACACAACTCCATCATGTACAGTGCACTGCTCCTGTCCACATCTTTACCCAGTCTTTCCTCATGCAAAGTGCCTCGAATGTCCTTTAGCAGGTTGACAATGAGTACTGTATTATTTTTGTTCAACTTAGTGGTTCACTCTCCTTTAATAAATGTACATACCCTATGGATTTATTGTGGTGGCTTGTTATTGTTATCAGGAATAATGAAGTAGCCTGTCCTTCTGATGGATGTTTAAAAGTGATGATGCTGAGAAGATCCACACGAGGGCAGCACCAGACAAAAGATTACAGGATGTCCCATCTGACTCTGAGTCAGCTCAATAATCCCATGTGGGCATAACCACAGAAAACATTTATGGCATCAAACTATATTTTAACTAGATATTCTTATTAATAGAGGACTTCAAAGAACTGTATGGAGCGCACAGATGCTGTGAATTTGTTTTATTTGAAAACCATTGATAACAGCAAACTTAACTGAATATCTCATCATAACAATAATAAACCAAAGTCCTCTGAGAGTAATGAATTCCCTGCACAGAAACATTAGGCTTCATTTATCATTTCTGACCGTGGTCCTGTCTGACATTTAATGTAACTCCCAAAAGCTTAAAACACACTTATCATAGTATATGGATTGAGCTCTGGGTATATAAAAACCTCTTATACTAAGAGAATGATGAAATATGTTAACTAACCTGTATCTGCTCCGTCCAAACTCACAACAACGTCCTAAAGACAGAATTAAAGCAACGACTGTATTCACCATGACACAGACAGTCTGTGGTTTGTACATGTTTAGCTTTTGTCTAGTTTCTGAACAGATATGAGGAGTTGATTAAACACACACACGCACACGCACACACTTTTGCATTTCAAAGTATTGCTTGTTCATACAGTTGATTGTTGGAGCTTCACTGTGCATTGCTGAATGATGTATGTGCAGAGTTTGACCCTTGAAGGCTGTTTCTTCTGCTCTGAAATGGAATATATTTGTTACATATTAATAGAATTTTAGATTTTTGGATTTGATTTTGGATTTGTGAATGGGAGAAGTAGTAGATGGAAAAAATACCAAACACTAATTATTCAAAGTAGAGTATTTCATTTTATATACGGTAATACTAAGGAGGCATAGGCCTATATGATGATATAATGTTTGACATTATTGATATTAAAAAAAGTGATTTGTTTTCCATGTCATTCGTGTGTTTTTCTTATCAGAAAGTGAAGTTATTTATTTGTAAGCTCCAAATCCAAATGTTTCCCTCAATGGCCTTTGTGCCATGGCATGTGGCCTTTGCGCCCTGAAAAAATGTGTGACACCAAAGGCCAAATGGCCTTGCCCCTAAAATGACGAAAATCCAAGCCTGGTTATAAGGCAAACAAATAACCAATTCGGCATGTGAGGTGATGTGCATACTATAAGAAATCACGATGTTTTTGTCATTATTTTAAATGTAATGTTGAATCTATTTCATGACAGTAATGCATACAAAATACACAGAATACTCACTGTGTTGTTGAGCAGTGATGTAATGATTGAATATCCTATAAATACTCACTCTCAAGTCACATCATGCATTCTATATCTGTATATTTGTAACTATTTTTTTGTCATTATATATTTATGATACATATAGTACTTTTGAAATTATAATGCTGGTGACGACAAGTGGATATACATATATAATATAAATTAATATAAAATGAGATAATAGAATCAAACATATATAACATAATTCAATATACCCACAATACTTTGTGTTATAAATATCTAATGAATGAAATATTTTGTGCATGAAGACAGATAATCTGCAGAAGTATGCCCAGAGGGAGGGGTGTGCAGCAGAGACGTTTGTGCAGAACATTTACAGTCATGGTATGTAGAGCGAGATGCAGAGTGTTTATCTGTGTGTGTAGCATGTGTGTGTAGCATATAGCATGTCCTGTCGGCAGGTGCAGGCAGTAGGCCAGGTCTGCAGGCTGCTGTACGGCTTCAAAATAGGTCATGTTCACATCAGGGACGTCTGCATCATCTTTCTGACTCCTCTGCTGCTGGAGTGGTTCAGGCCAGTGGCCCGTGGCTGTGGAGGAGAGCAGGGGGTGGGGGAGGGGATGGATGGATGGATGGAGAAGACCTCCACTTGAAGCATTATCATCGTCAGACAGGCTGAGACACTCTTCTCTATCAGTCACATTGTTGAAAGTAAAGTTCCTTCCTTTGTTTCCTTTAGCCACTGAGAACCCTTCCAAACAAACATTTCTAACGCGTTATCTTTTCATTTATTAGTTTTACTTACAGATGTGATGACCTGCCTGGCTTCTGGTAATGTCTTGATGTTATGCGACTCGTAGTTAATCAAAACAAAAAATAGTCAAACAAATGAAAACAATCAAAAGTCAAACTGAATAATCAACAAACTTAGATAATCTTTCTTTCTCTTATGTTGCACGTAATATAATTTAAATAAAATAAAGTGAAATACTGTCTCGGCAGCGTCTCCGACAGCAGCTCTGATAAAAGTGATAATAGGCCATTGATTGTAAATATACAACGTTGAATCTTTAGTCACATAATGTCATTGAGTGATTGTGAGTGGATCAACATGAAGAACATATCAAATCAAATCAAATCAAATCAAGTTTTATTTATATAGCACATTTATAAGCGATTTTTGGTCGAGCCAAAGTGCTGTACAGAATAAAAAATAGCCTACAGTAGGGACACTTTACATCAAATACAACAGCACAGATTGTTCGGAGTATCAATATGGGAAAAACTACACCCTCTGTCCTTAGACCCTCACATCGTACAAGGAAGAACTTCCGCGTAAAACCCACAGTTTTAAAGGGGATAAAAAATGGGAGAAACCTCAGGGAGAGCAACAGAGGAGGGATCCCTCTCCCAGGACGGACAGACGTGCAAGAAATGCGGTGTGTAAATCGAAGAGATAATACATTTTACAGCCTATAGACCGAATGTTAGGAAATGCGTGTGTCTGTAATAAGAAGATGAATCCACGAGGATGTCAGCCACAATCCTGTGGAAGCCATCAGGGAAGCAGCACGACACGACCCAGGCAGGACCGCAGCGATAGGTTCAGCCACAACCCGAGGTTCACGACTTAGTCCAGAGCTCAGGATAGAGGATCAAGGGCACAGGACTACTGCAAGACGATCAGCCTCGACTCCGGAACCCGGCGTAGATATAGATAAGAAAAAACAAGAAAAAGAGATTTGGCTGGATTAATCTGAAACAAGAGAATACACAGACACAGACAGAGAGGGAAAAGGTCATTGGATAAAAGTTATTCTTGATAACCCTCAAGAAAGATCTCCTGAAAACCTCCCCACGCAATCTATCAAGTCTGACCCCTCAAGTGTACAAGTGAAATTAGAAAAGTTTTTCTTCTCTTATATGAGAAACAAGGGTATGAAAAGAAAAGCCAGAAACAGAGGAAGGGAGGCACAACGTAGCTACGTACATGCACTCACCGTAAATGTTAAAACGAGTCAGACGTGAAGAAATAAAAAGCCAGAAACTGTAATGAAAAGGCACCACGTAAAGAAAAGTACTGGGGAACAAAAAGGACAGGAGGAAAGGCCCAACGAGTCAACGTAAACACATTCTCCTAGAATAGTTCAAAGTAAACGGGGTAGGAAGAATATAGTAGGAAACAGAGCTGAAGAGGCGTCCAAGAACGCTTTCCCTCTAGTTCAGGGTGAAAATGTAGGATAAGAAACAGAGATAGGGAGCACAACAACAACAATATAAAGGCTGAGCTCGTGTCATACACTGTATGTTATCAAAATTACAATTGAAATATTGTAGTCATTATTATCATCGAATAAATAGAAGAGAAATTAACAAAAAGATTTAATAAAAAAAAAACGGGTCATAGCATTTCAGGCTGTTCTCAATCACTGTACTGATATCAAGGAACAGCATTGCATTACACACAGATGGAGCCTGGTAATCTGTGGAGGAAAATATTTTCCTAGGCCTTTACCCAGTTATCGCTCTACTCCTAAAGTCAGCGTTCAAGCTATGAATAGTTTTGTTTAGAACTTAATAAATACTTGGGTTTTGGAGATCTTCAGAATCGTTAAGGCAGGAGCTGTGGCACCTTGTGGCTGCAGCAAATGTCTTTGTCAATTCACCGGCCGTAATTCCCAATAATTCATACAGTGTCTGACTACAAGTTGAGCTCTCCCTTGTTCTCATTGTGTTATGAGTCCTTGCTCCAGAAGTTTCCTTTTCAGTCTAGATAACAGACTACAACGACGACAACGAGAAGCAACATCTGCAGGAACAAGGAGCTGGTGGTGGAATACAGGCAGAGCAGGAAGAGGCCCCATCATCCCATCACCATCAAGGGGGAGAGGAAGAGTTCCTGGAAGTACAGATGAACGATGAATGGACCGACAACACTGATTCTTCTACAAAAGGGACAGATCCAGCTGTTCTTACTGAGGAGGTTCAGGTGGTCCTTCAACCTGTGTGCGAGGCTGCTGCAGATGTTCTACCAATCTGTAGTAGCCGGTGGGGGGGGGGGGGGGTCATTGACACAAGCTAGTGAGAAAGGCTAGCTCTGTAAGAGGTGGCAGAGCAGAGGACGAGGAGAAAGCTAGACCCTATCCTGGAGAACCCCTCCTCCCACCCCCCATGTAGAGCTTGTTCGGACAAAGAATCTTCCCTACTCAGCACCACAAAGCGCCTGGGCCAGTCCTGCACAGCCTTAGCTCGACCCACACGGAAATAAAACTTAAGCAACCTGCACACTGGCACATAGAGAAGTGCGGGAATGAGCATGCGTTTTATTTTTTTACGACATAAAACACATCAGTGAATACCCCACTCACAAATGTATGAAGCTTCTATATGTCATGAAAAAAACAACGGTTGAGAAGTGACTAAATTAGACAAACGTCATCACACTGAACATTAGGTTCAGTGATGCACAGCCATTAAACCGTCATGTAGTTTATTTATAGCCGTTTTTATTTATAATGCTTTTTACTTCCGGGGATGGGATTTGCACTTTAACAACTATAAAAGTGGTGTTAATATGTGGATAATATCCTGCTGTAACACCTGTAAGTATCATAAATGGAAAAATCCCATAGGTTTTTGTGTATGCAGCCCTTGCAATGCTAACTTTACAATGCTAACTTTACACTACAAACATCTTTCATTAATCCACCACTTTATTGTATTTATATATATTGATCATATTCATAATTTAATTATATATCTAGTACCATTTTACCTAATTCTATTGTTGACATTTTCATTCATATTGTTACTTAAATGTTGTATTTCTTATTCTTATTATCCCTTTGTAATAATAATAATAATAATACAGGGGATTTGTAAAGCACTTTTCCTAATGCTCAAAGACGCTTTACATAAAATCAGAACAGAAACAAAACAAAATATTATATTATTATATGATATATATATTTTATATGAAAACAAATATTGTACAAAATGCTGTCTGAGAATATGATGCACAGTGTGTGTCATTGGAGGAATGCAGGCCTTATGTTGAACCTATCGCGCTGTCTGACTTGTTTTCCGCAGCATCACAAACCTTGAGCTGGGGGGTTGCAGCAGGGAGACTGGTGCCCTCAACTCAACATTGGTTTCAGTTCAATTCAGGAAACAAACAAACTCAGACAGAAATGTTATGTCATTATTCATCAAGAAATCAGCAACACGGCAACCATCTTGGTTTCATTCCTCCTCATCTTTCGTGGTCTGCCTTTAGGCTTCAGTTTTAAATTGTTCACACAGATCTAAAACATCGTGGTAGAAAACATAGAATAATAGAGTCCCAATGCAGTGGAGGAAGAAGCCGAGGACTTCCCAACACAGTTAAATCAAGTCTAATCAGAAACATCTTCATAAGCCTTTTGACAGACTCACTTAATAAGACGCTGTGCAACTGATCCATACGACCGTGACAACTACAGTATGTGACGGTCACAATTTGCGTTAAGCTGATGCTCCGTGTGTGTGTGTGTCTGTGTGTGTTTGTGTGTGCTGTTTGAGACATGCATGGCCGGTGCTGATGACCTGGATGACTCAACTTCCTCATCTGCCCATCTGCCACATTATGTTAATATACCACTCTTGTGTTGTGCCATAAAACCATAAAAACTTGAATCATACTTTAGTTTCTACTTTATATTAGAATATTGTAAGATAGCTAATGAAACATGTTGTCAGTTAACATTATGCCGACATGTTTGTTAAAAAAAGAAAAACAACATAACTAAGGTGGTATAATATTCCTCCCATAATAATTGCTGTTGAAAGTCAGCAGAATTTCAATAGAACTAAAGGGAGAGGAGGCTGTCAATGTAGAACATATACATTAATGTGTCAAAAAGAATGCAATTTTATGATTATATTAACTTATGAAATGTAACATTCTGGTACAAGCTTTTCTGTATTTTAGTTATTCAATTGTACTGTTAACTATTCAAGCGTTTTGACGTTTTTGAAGCTGCAAAAGAAATATGACTGATGCTGGTAGCTCGGCCCTGTACAGAAAGAGAACAATAACTCACGCTGTGTAGCACAGTCAATCTTTATTTCTAGTGCAGACAACACACAGTGCTCATATTGTTACTCCCTTACAAGGTGTCACGTTGTTTTCTTTACACTGTTGAGAAAATCCACAATAGAAGTGAGGAATAAAAAATGGCACATTAAGATTCTGTGTCTGGACAGCATCCTTCAGTGTCAGGTACTCCTGCCTCGGGCCTGATGAAGATGCTAAAGCTGTCGCAACACCGGGACACAACGACACGTCACATGTACACACTCATCAATGTCAGGCGGAGGTTAAGTGTCGTTTGATGATCACAGCTAAGCCTACATCAAACTGGGATATGCTGACACATTAGTGAACATCTGTGTTTAACCTACAACAGACTGAAATGACTCATCTCTCTAAATCAACACAAGCTCCAGGATGAAGGCCTGATTATGGCCTTAAAGTAGAATAAAATGCAAAAATGAGTCAAATTCAACAGCCTGCACTTTCACTCCAAATGTGCGGCTAAATAGGCCTACCATGAACCAGAGAGGTGTTTCATGAAGACTTAGAAAAGGATGGCTTTCTTTGAAAAGCCTGGTTTCAGTGATCCTAGCTCACTGAAACCAGGATTAACGTTGACAAATAATAAACCTATCTCTCACCGAGTTGCATTTGTGTCTCGTTTCCGAAGGCATGACATGACATCTTGAGCACAGGAAAACATCTTTAAAAGAGAAATTATATTTGCAGAAACAACATTATCACAGATATACATTTCACTGAGCATACAAAGATAAATGTGTATCTCTGATAATAATTAAAAAAATTAATTAATGAGCTCAGTTTAAAAAAAATGAATGTGTTAGTGAAGGTCATAATATGGGGTTAAACACTATAGAAAAAGTTAACAATTAAGATGATATCGTCATTATTAGTAATGACCTCACACTAACAGGATTAGGATTTAGTCTTTTTTTTTATGAACATAACTTTATATCTGAAAACCAATAAGAAGAATATCGTAACTCATGTCTGTGCCTTTAAGTGTGGAGCCGGTGGGTGATTAGCTTAGCTTAGCAAAAAGCAGGAGAGCAGGCGCTAACAGTTAGCCTTGTTCTGTCCAAAGTCCAAAAACACACCTTCCAGCACCTCTAAGGCTCAATACTTAACACACTTTATCTGGTTTGTCTAATTTGTATGTGTTTTAAGGGTAAGTCACATGCTACAAATGTATGCTAGGCTAAGCTAATGCTACCTAGCCCCATAAAGCTCTACACACAGCCATCATCACAGATTTTTCAGGCTGAGGTGGGCCTGAAAATTAGCCTTACCTGAACTAGGCTAGTCTGGAAGGCTAGATTTCCAAAGTAACTTAGGTCAGTCACTGTGTGAGAACAGAAAGTGAGCCTAGCTACGCTGTTAATGACGGGTAAAGCGTTAAAACCTCTCTGGAGGAAGCATGGAAGTTTCTGGAACAACTTATGGCTGCTGATGATCTTCTGAAACCTGAGTTCAAGTTTGTATGATGCTACAAACTGTATGACCTCTCAACACTCATTGAGAATGAGTAGTGTGTATTTTCTCATCACAGTGAAAGCTGGCACATCATTTTGGCACTATAAAAAGTTTGTGCTTTGAAGCACATTGCAGTATTTTTGGAATTATTATCTCACCGGGTGAATTAGTATTGTACATACTAGTGCAACATTTGTCAGATAAGAGTCTAGTTGACTCTGTTTGGCAGCATACGTTAAGTGTCTCCATAGAAATCTTCATAGGCTTCATATATTAATCTTTATCATTATTAATTAATTTAAAATTCTTCAAGGGTGATTCCATAATAATAAATACATATAGCACAAAAACACACCACAGTTGTATGTACCTGTTCATGCACTGTTGCACACATAAAAAACACACACATGCTCACACTGACTCAAAAGTGTTTTCATATGTGTAACCACTCACATTTAAAATATCTTCAAAACTATCAATACAAGTATTTAAAGGTGCAATCAGTGACATTTGACTGAATGTTTGCATAACACTGTATATTAGCCAACCCGGTATCACGGCAAGACGTGAACATGTGACGATTTACCATGCTGGGAGACGTGAAGATGTCACAATTTTCGTTCTTTCAAACGTGACAGTTACACGGTATTGTTAACCCATGTTAACCAGTGGAGAAATAACCGGAAATGCAAGCAAATGCTACCCCGACGTAATGATTTATTTTTTAACCTGTTAAGCCCCAAGCCTGTTTTTCAGGTTTCAGGCTCGAAAATGACAATCCCAGAACAAATGACCATATCTTCCCTTCTAATAGGGTTAAATTAATAATCTTTTTTCTCAAAGTAATGATAAACCTGTGAGTTGGATGTATGAGCCCCTTGTGATTATGTATGATTGATATCATCTATCAATATGTGTGTATACCTCCACCATTAAACTATCATATTCTGCACATTTCTTATACTATCTACATACATCTTATAAGAGTATAATACATATGTATAATATCAGTTTAATAATAAATAAATAATAAACAAATAAGTGCTTGAACATAGTTAACATTGCAGGAAAGCAATATATTAGACGTTAAGTACTTTGTCAGGCTTAATATTTACCTGTAGATACAAATGTCACTGTGTGTGCTGTGTGCTCTGCTCTGTTCTTCTATACCCCCAAAGCTTTTTTCTTATTCAAAAGAATACCTTAACCTAAAGTACTCTTTAATTGCACATCCTCCTATTAATATCTAGTAATAAAATAATACAATTCAATAACGTGCTTTAACCACCAGGTGTCCCTTTCTATCAGCTGTGCACCGTTATGGTGTAAATACAGCCTATCTACCAATTGGATCAAATATAAAAGTCAGCCGAATTAGTGTTGATACTGCAAGGAGACGTATTGTGTAAAAAGAAATGTAAGATGCTGTTTAATTGCTGATATATTTATGATCCACGTCACGTTTTCAGTTTTGGCGGCAGTTCTTCCTGTTTGTCTAGAAGTCTTCTGAGCAGGGCTCTATAAATAGAGAACTACGGCAGATATGTAATATTTAATGCAGCCGAACCGTGTATTACAATGCCGTTATATGATGACTTTCAAAGAGAAAAGCAAGCACACTCGGAATAAAGTATTATTTTATTTTTAAAAAACGTTTTCAGATTTCACATCACATAAACACCCGATCCCAGCATGCATTGCGGCTAACCATCCAATCATCGAGCTGAGGATCTTGCCTATGTCTGTTTCCGGTTTCCAGCCCTGGGCGGTCCCCCAGTTCTGGGGGGCGATGTCCCAAGAGGCAGGTGCAATCGGGGCGTTACCCTCACTCGGCCAGCCTCTCCAGGTTTGGCTCCTGAGAGGGACAGGCTGAGACGGGGTGGATTGTCTGACAGTGTTATTCAGTCTATCCAGGCAGCTAGAGCTGGATCCACCACAGCCTGTTACAGGCCAAAGTGGCAGGGATTCCAGCGATGGTGTGAGGAGCAGAGAATAGAGCCAGAGGACAGAGGGCTTGCGCATTCAACAGTGAAGGTGTATGCGGCAGCCATCTCGTCCTGTCATGAGGGATTTGGCGGCAGGTCAGCCTTTAGTCAACCACTGATGTCGTGGTTTTTGCAGGGGGTCAGGAGGCTGCGCCCAGTAGTGCACGCCTCCGCCCCGCAGTGGTACCTGCCCCTAGTGCTCGAGGCTCTGGCCTCGGGGCCGTTTGAGCCTCTGGAGCTCTCCTCTCTGAAAGCATTGTCGTGGAAAACAGCTTTGCTTCTTGCCTTAACGTCAGCCAAAAGGGTGTCCGAGTTAACTGCTCTGTCGGTGCACCCGAGCTGTTTACTGATTCGGGGTGACCGGAGCGGCGCGACACTCAGACCGAACCCCTCCTTTGTGCCCAAGAGCCTAAGGAGTGCGTTCAGGTCAAGGGCTATTTAGCTAGGGGGTTTTAGCCTCCCTCCCCATGGGGGGGACAGGGAAGCTAAATTGCACCTCCTTTGCCCGGTGCGTGTGCTAGCTTGTTATGTGGAGCGCACGGCTGCCCTCAGACGCACCGAACAGCTGTTCGTGTGTTTCGGGGGCGGGGTGATCGGGAAAGCTTTGTCCAAGAAACGCCTGGCAGGCTGGCTCTGCGAGTGCATTGCACAGGCCTATGGGCAGGCAGGGAGAGCCTGCCCCACAGGGGTTCGTGCGCACTCCACACGGGCTGTGGCTGCGTCGACAGCCTTATTCAGCGGTGTGAGTGTGGAGGATATATGCACAGCGGCGTCTTGGTCGACGCCAGGCCCCTTCATAAGGTTTTATCTCTTGGACATGTCGGGCTCTTTCTCCTCGTCTGTGCTTGCGGGGGCAACACAGGACTGGTAGGGGGGGGGGCTGTGGGTCAGTTGGCATCTGACCCTTTCCCCGGACGTAATGCGCCTTCTCTGTTTTCGGGCCCTCTGGGGGTCCCGGGATGGGCGAGGGGCGCGCTGGGCCCTTACAGGGCTGGAGGGCTCTCCACACCCTCCACACTTTGCTCCACACACACTCTGCACGGGGTCAGTGTCTGAGTGTGGTGCAGGGGCACTGGCACTCTCCCTACGATCCTTGGGGACTCGGGAGGATGGGTGCACAGTGAGCCCATACAGGGCTGGGGGGTGGGGCCCCCATCACTGTTTTTTGGGCACACCTTCTGCGAGGCAAGCGCGGCAGGGTGTGCTTTGTCAGCCGCAGCCCAGACTTCTCCACGGTCACGACCGGGTTAAAGGAGAATGTGGGGCAGCAGCTGCTGACCAGAAAGGCCGGTCAGGGACAGTAGGGTGGAATGTTGGTTTTGGACGACAGTGCGTACATTTATCGTGGCTGCCTGTGAGAGATATAACGCCGGGTTACGTATTGTAACCCTTGTTATATTAACACAGGCGGAGCCCTCTACTCGGGGCACTGTCTGTCCTATTCCGCTCGCTGAAGAGAGGTGTAGGATGACAGTCAGGAGGCGAGGCCTCCTTTTATACGGTGTGATGCGCACGCATTGAAGTAGGCCCGCCTATGGCCGGCCACGTCTATAAGAGTTTTTCAGTGGGAGAATGCTCGCAGGATAAGGTAGTACCCATAGAGTCCAGTAGAGGGCTCCGCCTGTGTTAATATAACAAGGGTTACAATACGTAACCCGGCGTTAATTGCACATCCACACGCACGGATTAACATCGCTTTAAAGGACACATGTCATGCTTTTCCAGTTATTACCCGTCTCCTTGTGTGTTATGAAGGTTTTTCTGCATGTAAACGGTCTGCAGAGTCAAAACCCTCAAAGTACACCCTGTAGCGAGTAAAACTCTAACACAGAAAATACCTCCCCAAAACGCCTCGTTGGTGAAACGTCATCATCCATTTGATTCTTCCGGGTACGAGATTACGTAAGCACGTACCCGGAACTAAATGGGCCAATCCGTGGAGCCGTTATGTTACGTCCGCGGAGCCGTTACGTTAAGCCCCCGCTGATTGGTCCAAATTGACCAATCGGACTTCCTCACACACACACTCAGTGCAGGCAGCTCTGCTGATTTCTCCTCCCTGGCTGCAGGCAGACAGTTGGGATCGCGGCGAAATTCTCTCTGCAGACCCATTCTCACAGCGTTTATCAACCTATAAACCTTTTTCTTACTCAATATCAAGCCACACGTATTGTTTTTACTTCGGCTATGACTTTGTGTGTGCTCAGGATGAGTTTGGCTGTGTTTGGCTGTGTATCGCTAAACAAGGAAATCACACCTCCATGGAGCTCAGCGCGATTCACAACGTCCCGACCAATCGGAGCACACTGGGCTCACAGGGAAGGGGGGGGGGGGGGGGGGGGGGGGGGGGGGGGGG
>CALSBZ010046772.1:276259-297422 GCA_943591055.1 Gobionotothen gibberifrons
GGGGGGGGGGGGGGGGGGGGGGGGGGGGGGGGGGGGGGGGGGGAGCCGTTTAGTGGAGAAAGTGAATACTGCTGAACACACATACTTTACAGAGTAAAAGCGAAACCAATGTGAGTTTGGAAAATTGCACAGTATTTTTCTATTTTAGTATACCTCAACAATGGAATTATGATCAGTGAAAATGGCCATGACATGTTACCTTTAATACATTAATGTAGCCTTTGTTTCTGCTAAAAGAGGTGTCGACCAGCTGGGGCAACAAGAAAATCGGCATAATCGAGTGTGACTATTAAAAAATAAATCATTATTATATTAATATTGACAATAACAACCGACCGTCGGGGTAGCATTTGCTTGGCATTTCCGGGTATTTCTCCACTGGTTAACATGGGTTAACAATACCGTGTAACTGTCACGTTTGAAGGGAGGACATCGTGACATCTTCACGTCTCCCAGCATGGTAACTCGTCACATGTTCACGTCTTGCCGTGATATCGGGTTGATATTAGCGGGGGGGTTGCAGATCTTTATGTTCATTATAGTTAATCCTCCTCAATGGCTGATGAAACTATTCCAAATGCGTCGGTATAGTAAGGTAGTTTCTCCAAAACCGCAGTGAACACAGCAGCTTTCCGTTCTGGTTGATGAGCTTGTGAGTGTTAAGTATGTCTAAAGAATATTACTGTATTTTTTTAATCATAATAGAAAATTACAAATAAAATGTTGAAGTAATACCTATGACTGGGGGGGTAAATTCACAAAAGGTTTGCACAGATTTTGTGACTGCTAAACCTGGATAAATAACATAGATTACCATGCTCCTGTGCTGTTTTCAAAATAAATTGCCCCCATCCATGCAAAGGATATGCAAAATATTATTTATCTCCGTCACGTTTAAATTCCTTGCCTGAAGTTACAAGGAAAGCCTTGTGAGTTGGGACAAGAAGATAGAAGCCTGAGAGTACTTTTTTATTTTTGTTCTGCCATTGTTCTGCCTACCGTGTTCGAGGAGAAAAGGCAACATTTATACTTTGTCACATGGATAAGTGCGATCAGATGCAAGAAAGTGAGCAAATTGCACAGAGCTGCAAAACTGTATGGGTGTTTTTTTTGTGAATCTGACCTGGAGACAGCAATTGAAAATGATGTGCAATTCATGATGCTATCAGCAGCCTCAATTCATTCTAGGTGAATGTGTCCCTGTGTTAACAAACAAGCCGAGAGTTTACATCCAGCTATGATGTATTTTATCTCAACCCGTACATAGTCCTTTTTAAGAGTTTAGCCAATATTTTGCTGCATTGTGGATGTATTTTTTTGACAACCTTTTTTCGCTCCTTACTTGTCACATATTTTAAATCTCAATATAGTTGAACCAACAGCACTTGTTTGTTAATGACTGCCGGTCAACATAGCATTTATGAGTAAGATCAACTTTCATATTCGTTAGGTTTAAGAGGTCAACGCAACCTTTGGGTCTACTCTGCTTGGGTCTGACTGTCCTCGAGTTGGTTCTGGATCAAGTATCTTAGTTTAGAAAATTCATTTTTGAATCTAATTTGCATTTGTGGATGTATGAGGAATGTGGATCAACTGACACAAACATTAAAAACGCCAACCAAATGTGTATGGGGTTCAAACTCGGGGCCTTCTTGCTGTGAACTTGCTAACTACAGAGCCACTGGGTCCCAAAGCCATACAGTACTGATTGCAACTTTAAATGGAGCAGAATAATAATTCAAAATTATTCAAACCTTTCTTGTGTTTATCTTATCCCTTGTAAAATTAAAGATAACTTTGTCATAAAGGTTGGTAAAATATCAGGATACGAGGCCAGCTGAAGGCATTGAGAACCAAACACTTAAGGAGTAATTCAATTACAGGGCAGCTGGAAGAAGGTCTTGCAAGTGAGTACAGATACAAGTATAAGAAGACTATACAGTGGTTTCATTCTTCCAAGGGCCAGTCCGTATGGTGCCTGGTCCGTCCGACCCAAACAGTCCTTCTTCCTGCAGGCTCCTGTTCCTGCCGATGGTTCCTCGCCGGCCCATAGTGCCGTGGCGAGGCAGAGTGTTTCTTGGGAAACCCTGTTCCTCTACGCAGAGATTATCCTTTTCTTTATCTCTTGTCTTTGACACACTGCTGTATGTGTCGGGGTCTTGCTGATATTGTAAGGTGAAGGGATCAGGCTTCTCACAGCAGCTTGTAGTAGAAGAGTGATCCACTGAGCTGTACATGTGCCACTGGCAGGTGTTCACCCCGTGAGAAGGCATGAGGAGGCTGTGACAGGAAGTAATGCTGTCATGCATGTTGTGTGCATGGCTGTGACAGGAAGCTATTGAGTCTTGTGCGCTGTGGCAGGAGTTTTGGCGTAACAAGCTTTGGCAGGAAGCCAGATGCTTATCCAAGAGAGGGCTGGGGCAGGGCAGCTGCAGGTCTGGGTGAGGGCTTTGGCAAACCAATGGCGATCCAGCGAGGTTGTGTGGTGCGTGAGGGCTGTCCAGGTGGGGGCTATGCACACTCCCATCCATGCTGGTGGAAGTCAGGTGGGAGCGGTAGTCCTGAAGGCATGGACGTGGACGGTTGAAGGAGCGGGACTTTGTCCTGTCGTTAAGGCAGCTCTGAAGAGGCAGGGTGGGGCGGGGGAGCTCCCCAGAGAGCGTTTGTGGACGAGGGGAGGGCAACTGCTCAGGGAGAGGTGAGAGGGGGGCAGTAACAGGACTCATGACAGCCACGCAGCACGGACCCGTGTGATTGGTTGGGGGACTATGTGAAGGTGGTGTGTGGTAGGAACTGGGCACAATATAAGGAGAGAGTAGAGGCTGATTGCCGGAGCATGGGGAGCTCAGGTGGCAGTGAGGCTGGTGGAGCTCCAGGCTCTGGTTCTGTCTGTCCCCATTCCTGTCCTCAGACTTGGACTTAGACGGGCAACATGCCCACCAGCGGTGCCACACATCATCACGTTTAGCACAGTGCTGAATTAGAAGGAAGAGTCCCAGAGTGACACAAAAAGCCCCATACAGACAGCTGAATATCATATCCAGAAAATGTCCAAGTGATACTGCTAACGCTCCTAAAGCCCAGGTGGAAAGGAACAGGAAGAGGGTGAAGGCTGTGGCCCGCAGCTGAGATTTAAACGAGTGCTCATTGGCCAACACCGAAACGCCTGTTGCAAATGGTGGACAATCCCCCGCAGAGACTCCCCCAGTGTCGGTGTGGCAGTGGTGGTTTGACTCGCTGGAGGATAGCTGCTGCTGCTCCTCACTCAGGAGGCGCAGCTCATAATTCTTCTCTGGGTGCCGTTTGAGCTGGATGTATGAGCACAGTAAGTACACACACACCACTAAGACCAGGAAACTCACAGGGGCATAGAAACCCCCCAAGCTTGGTTCCCATGCCATCCAGCAACTGAAAAGACAAATAGACATAAATATTTATCTTATTCTCTAAAGATTGAATGAAAACTGGATTGTTCAGAAATACTGAGCACTTACTACAAAGCGTCATCCCGGCTGCCATAGTTGTCCATACCAAATGCTGCAGTAACTCCAACAATTATGAGAGGGATTCCATCACTTACAAGATAAAATCTGCAAATAAATTATACGTTTAATCCAACACATATGTATTTGTATTTCCATTGATATGTATGGACAGCACCTAGTAGCCAAGTTTTAATGTTAACTTCTGCACGTCTGCATGACACTCACCCCCTGATCCCACCGGGAGCGTCTGTGCCACGCCACGCCACGCTACGTTGCGTCTGCTGGGTTTTTAGCGTTCGCGGCCACTCTAGTCAATGGGTGCTATTCCACCAGACCCACTGCGCCACGCTACGCCGCGACTTGAAGCGTCCCAAAAGCTCCTCGCCGCAAGGAATTTCTAAAATATAGGATGAATCCTATTTTTGACGCGGCGCAGCCGTAAGGTAATGTCGGGCAGGCAGGAAGTGGAACGTTCAGACCATATATAGCATATATACACACACACTTTTGCAGCCCCTATCCCTCCAGTCTTTCAAGTAGGAGGAGAAATGCCAGCGTTCTCCTCCGGTTTACAGGCACTGTGTAAATTATATATATAGAATAATTATGATGATGAATGCATTGTTTTACCACTAAAATACAGCAACATATCTTTGATTCATGTCGTTTATAACTGGGATATTACAATTATTCTTAACTTTGTCTGTAGTCTACAACACAACAAAATAGGAAATAACAACAATAAACACGATTTAAACAGACACAAACATAAACCATGTAACTACGTAGCCTACTTGTAGAAGTACAAATGTCCAGGAAATATTCCAAAATCAACAACTGCGAGGCTGCACATATGACGCTCCTCTTCCACAACGTTTTGAAACACGCCTGGTGGGTTACGACGCAGGAGGAGGTCGCAGCAGGGCTCAGCCACAACGTAACGTAGCGCAGACGCTCCCAGTGGGATCAGGGGGTCAAGAGTTGCATGAGGGCTGGTTGGCTTAACACACTGAATTGTCTTATAGAAATCTGCAAAACATTTTGGATCCAATGACCTGTGCATCACTGCTATAATCCTTGCAACAGAGTTTAACATCTTAAATCTGCCTCACATCACACTATCATAAGGGTTTGAAAGGAAGGATGTTGTGCTCATAAACCAGTGCGTACTAGCTTACAGCTTACCTCAGGATAGTTGGTTTGGTGCGAGTCTGGGCCGACCTGGTCCTTTTGTGGGCCCGGAGCGGGTCTTTGGACACATCTTTACAGATGTTCCTAGCAGTAAATGTCAGCCACAGCATGGTGGACAAAGAAGCATAGTGGAGTACAATGCCAACCTAAGACAGATCAAATTGACAAAGAATATTAAAAGCAATATGAGATCATTCTCCAAAATAACACCCATGGTGACTGTGCACACAGATGAAGCAGCCAGTGAACGTTTGTCTTTTAATTTGTGGTCCTTTTGCCTTTGTTACTTCGTATGGCAGATGATAAACAGTCATCAACATTTAAGAAGGAAGTGCAGTCATTAGATTAAGAACAGCAGACCTTGGAAATATGACCTCCCACGTCTTCAGGCATCTTCCTACTTGCCCAGCAAGACTCTGGGTTCTGATTAGCTGTTTAACTGTTAGCATGCTAACGAGCTGTTTTGTTTACCCTGTTCAGCTAACATTATTGTTCAGAAAGGCCAGCAACAGGCCTTTTTCACAGCAAGCAATTTTAATCGTCATAGAAGGAAATATCTTACTGATAATATTACATTAATAGGCATTGTTATATTACTACTTGTGTTTGTTCATTTAGGTGCCTGTCACTGTCTCCCCTGCTAAAGTCTTAATACTAAACCAAGCTTAACATATCTGATGACACTTGGAATGAGGAATGAACATAGCCTCTGTGCTCGGACTGGACATGCTGTAGCCGCTGTCATCTTTTACTGAGCTAATTGACTCAATTGCATTATAGTTAGTTAACATAACATCAGCATGTCAACAAAGCACCAGTGTGCCTCAGTGCAACCCCACAGAGCTAAGCATGGCTGGAGACTCCTGTTTGAAAGTGATTAATACAAATAATAATACAAACTTCATCATATTATCCTATCATTCTAATCCAATTGATAAAAGTATAGTGCTGCCTAGGGAATACATTAATAAACAACCCAGTCTCACGGCATTTCGTGTTATAGTCACGACATTTAATCTATTGATTCATCAACACGATTATCCCCTTTTTTTCGTGTCACACAGAACGATTTTAAAAGCAATGTATTTCTACTGGTAATGTGTTTCGTGCCTGCAGCACGTCTTTTTGTCCCTTCGGGTCTTGGAAGACCGGAAGCTGTGGGGTTCATAAAAAAAATGTCTTACTCAAAATCAAACCACAATTATTGCTTTTATTTTAAATCGTATAATTTCTGACTTTTGTTGCCGTCTGTGAGGAAAAGAAATGGGGCTCAGAGCCTCAAAATACTGAAATCTGTATTTATTTTAATCTTTTCTTCCTTCTAATTTGTTATTCTTTTCTAAATAACACACTGTTATTTACTCACCGATAACACACAATTATCCTTGTTTTTATTTATTTGTTTATTTCCATAATCTCTGGCTTTTTTGGCGTCCGTCAGGAACTGAATTTCAAAATAAAAATAACCGGAAACAGACGTAGACCTATAAGGGACATTTCGAGCATCATTGCAATACACAGCCACTGAACTGATTACCCAAGATCCTCAGCTATGGGTTAAGCTCGCTGATTGGATGTTTTAGCCGCAATGCATATAGGGATATAGTGTTAATGCGATATGAAATCCGAAAAACATTTTTAAAAAAAAGAAGAAAATAATATTTTGTTCTTGCTTTTCTCTTTGAAAGTCATCACATAACGGCATTGTAATACACGGTTCGGCTGCATTACATATTACAGATCTGCCGTAGTTCTTTATTTATAGAGCCCTGATGAGAAGACCTTTGGAAAAACTGGAAGAAATGCAGAAACTGAATACTTGACCTGGATCATAAATATATTAACAATTAAACAACATCTTCAATTTCTCTTCACACAATACGTCTCCTTGCAGTATCAACACTAATTCGGCTGACTTTTACATTTGATCTAATTTGTAGATAGGTTATATTTACACCATAACGGTGCACAGCTGATATAAAAGGACTTGTAGTTTTTAAAGATATTACTGATTTTCTTTGAATATAAGAATGTAAATACTGAGTCTGAAAACGTTATTGAATTATTGTTTTTATGTGTTATATTTGATGAAAAAAATATTAGAGTACATACTTTCATAGGGGGAAAGTAGAAGGTCAATGATAGAAATATAGAATATAAAAAATCAAGAAGATACTATAAGTGATCTCTACAATAAAACAGTTTAGTGCAGGATGTACAAAGATATTAATAGGAGGAGGTGCAAAACAGACAAACGAATTAACCTTTATTCAAACATTAAATAATACTTTAGATTAAGGTCTTCTTTTAAATAAGAAAAAAGCTTTGGGGGTATCAAAAGATAAATATTAAGCCTGACAAAGTACTTAACGTCTAATATATTGCTTTCCTGCAATGTTAACTATGTTGAAGAACTTATTTTAACTGATATTATACACATTAATTATACTCTTATGTATGTAGATAGTATAAGAAATGTGCAGAATATGACAGTTTAATGGTGGAGGTACACACATTTTGATAGATGTCTTGTAATGCACTGTTGAGGAACCTGTGACCCAAGATTTTCATTCATTGCATAACTACACCGCAGTTGTGTATATGATATGTCAATACACCTTAGAAAATCTTGAAATCTTGAAAGGGATGTGCAAAATAGCCATAATCAGGGCTGCACATAACTGGTGCGCACCCCCAGCCACAAAAGCGCACCGGATCATTTGAAAAAAGGCGCATTTGCGCACCGAGAGAGAGAGAGAGAGAGAGAGAGAGAGAGAGAGAGAGAGAGAGAGAGAGAGAGGGAGAGAGAGAGAGAGAGAGAGAGAGAGAGAGAGAGAGAGAGAGAGAGAGAGAGTTGTTGCTTTGCTAACGGATATTAGAATAAACAGTTTGATCACCATTTATGTAAACAAGTATTTCCGAGGCACACCTTCATATGATCATTATAGTTAGGCTATAAAACAATAAGAGAATAAATGAAAAACAGGCATGAAATACTATGACAGTAAAATAAGAATACAGTTTGAAAGGGGAGTGATTAGTGAAATATCCATAAAGAGAGATAGAGATATTTGCGAGTTGCATAATAACTGGTAAGATAGCAGGGTTTCCCACACATAGACTTTACTTGGGCGGGCCGCCCAGGTATATTAACGGCTGCCAAAGTATAATTCGCAAGCTATTTAGGTTTACTTTTTGTAATCTGTCCGCGAGCACCACGGCATCTGCGATCCCTCGCTCTCCCCCTCGCTATCGCGTGAAGGGTCTGCTTCATGCGCTCCGTACAGTAACCCTGCTGCGAGGCTTATTGAGCGTGCTCACTAGCGCACCTCCCCCCCCCCCCGCGCACCAAGCTACATCTCCAGGTGCTCCTTTGAGAACCAGGGCAAAAAAATTATGTGCACCCCTGGCCGTAATATACAGTCTTTAATTAACTATTAGTAGAGAATAACGAGTAATGAATATACTTTATTACTCGTTTCCCTTCATGTCAATTGCAGATAAATGTTTAGTCTTCTCAAGCACCAACTATCAAATATCTCTCCTGATGATTGTTGGCACTTGACAATCACCTTCCCTGAATTTTACTCAGGTGTAACTAAAGTCTGATTTAAGGGTTGTTTATATTTCACATCTTTAATCAGAATCTGCAAAGTAACTCAAATAAATGTAGTGGAGTAGAAATACCAGGTTAACCTCTGAATTGTAGTGGAGTAGAATTACAAAGTAACAATGAGCTGTCATGTGGGTATATATTAATGCTGCGCATTATGGACACAAGCAATTTTCACCCATTTATTAATTATATGTTTTACATTTGATAACACCAATGTCTTTAATACTGGCAACTTCTAATTGTGGGAAAAAACGAAAACGTTCAGTAAAGACGTCCCATAGAACATTTCGCGAAACACAATAGCCAGCATGTGTAGTTCTGGGTGGGGGGGGGGGCGTTCGATTCCAGTTTTGGATAGTCTGGCGTGGTTTCGTTCCATTTCAAACAGCTGTTTGACGCTCGGCGTAACCTTGGCGCACTGCCACTCCAACATCCAATCCCAGAGCTTGAAGATTAATCACTGGGACAGTAGTCCTAAACGATAGCTGGGGATTATGGGTAGTGTAGTGTCTTCGGCCATCCTAAACTCAGAATTTTTTTTCGGATTTCATATCGCATTAACACCATATCCCTACATGCATTGCGGCTAAAACATCCAATCAGCGAGCTTAAACCATAGCTGAGGATCTTGGGTAATCAGTTCAGTGGCTGTGTATCGCAATGATGCTCGAAATGTCCCATATAGGCCTACGTCTGTTTCCGGTTATTTTTATTTTTTAAATTCAGTTCCTGACGGACGCCGAAAAAAGCCAGAGATTATGGAATTAAACAAATAAATGAAAAAAAGGATAATTGTGTGTTATTGGTGAGTAAATAACAGTGTGTTATTTAGAAAAGAATAACAAATTAGAAGGAAAAAAAGATTTAAAAAATACAGATTTCAGTATCCTGAGGCTCTGAGCCCCATTTATTTTCCTCACAGACGACAAAAAAAGTCCGAAATGATACGATCTAAAATAAAAACAATAATCGTGGCTTGATATTGAGTAAGAACATTTTTTTATGAACCCCACAGCTTCCGGTCTTCCAAGACCCGAAAGGACAAAAAGACGTGCTGCAGGCACGAAACATACTACCAATAGAAATACATTGCTTTTAAAATCGTTCTGTGTGACACGAAAAAAAGGGGAAAATGGTGTTGGTGACCACGAATCAATAGATTAAATGTCGTGACTATAACACGAAATGCCGTGAGACTGGGTTGTAATAAAGGGTGACATGCAACTTAAACTGCGAGGCCAAACACATAGCATTTCAGTGCTCCTGTGCTATTTGCACATATACACTGAAACATATTACCATGATTTCACAATATTTAGCAGTAATATTTTACAATAAATTACTGTTTTACCACTTTACAGTCTTTACCTGTAATGTTCACAATATAATACTGTCATTTTGAATTTCACAGTGAAATCAATACAGGTACAGTTAATTACTGTGAATGTACAGGATCAATGATTACCAGGATTTCACAACATGTTACTGTATCCTTTCACAGTAAAATACTGTATTAAGACCATCCCCTGTAATAACACAACATATTAAGTGATTTCTTGCTTTTATCGCTCTTGCTTGGCTTTAAATACTCCTTTTAAATATTTCTTTCTTTGGTGCAGGCTTTACTTTCATTGAAAATAAACGATGCAACATATAAATCTATGTAAAATTGAAATTGTTGTCTTGGCTTATTGTTTTCAGGTGCTTCCTGGGCATTAATCCTGAGACGGGCTCGAAAGCCAAAATGAGGCATGGCAATTTAAACCCCCATGTCAGCACATTCTTCAGAAAAACTGTTGACTTCGAGTGGATGTCTGTGTAGACATGTGTTACGTGCTCCCCTCCTTGTTTTCTGCTCCAGGGGCCTCATTTATAAAGGGATATACGCTCAAAAAATGGCGTACGCCAGTTTCTACGCAATGTTTGCGATTTATAAAATACTAACTTGACGGGAAAACGTGCGGTCCTCCACGCAAACTCTAACCCATGCGTACGCACTAAGCACAAACACGGGAGGGACGAGACACTGCGACACCATTGGCAGAAGGAAGAATGGAGAGAAATATGTGGAAATTATACCCTAAATAAAATTTTACCTCTCATTTATCATATATGAAGAATTTATTTTCGCAAATTGATTAATGCCAATCTTAAAATGATTAAGCAAACGCCTGTTTGAGACTCCACAAAAACATAACTTGGAGAAATAAATAAATACGGATATGTTATTTAAAACCACCTCGAATATGTTGTGTTAATGTTATGAAATGTTTTCTCATAAATGATGCGGTAAGCAGGAGGACAGAATTACGTCTAAACTGACGCCGTGTTGCATTTCTATAGGTTGTAGATAGGAGCATGGTTTTATGTTTAATCGTGTTTTATGCCGTTTGCCAAGACTTGATAAGTCGCTCGTAAAACACACGAGGCATGGAAACTAAGAACACCATATGTGGTAAATTGTACAGCTAATATAACACAACACATTAGTTGTATTTCGTTTAACTGGTGGATAAAGAGTTGCTGCGGGGAGGGGGGGGGTTGAGATGCACAGGCTGCAGTGGAGACGCTGCGCACAGCTGATCGACAGCTGGGACACAAACCACCAAATACAAAAACATAATTCAGATCCAGTCGTCATGACTCCACTCCGGGGGGATTCCCCGATCATTTCTTACAGTTTCTCAACAAGGGGGGGTCTCCTGTCCCCGGTACAAACACACTGCCTGAGGAAGGTTAGGCTATGTGTATTTTTTTTGTCATTAACCTTTTTCGTACCACTTATTTATTTATTTTGGTGACGATCCGACCTCCATGCTGCTACTCTGGTTCAAACTGCATCCACCAAACAATATGATTTATCTCGACCTGCCCAAAATAAGAAACGAGGGGACCGTGCGGCAGAGTTTCAGTTCGATTTATTTTATGTCCATTAAAGTTTAAATCTTCCGGACAAAATTAGAAAAGTGCCGGTCTTTGTTATTTATTGAGCTTTAAAACAAATGAACAATGACTCTATATAATCATATATAAGAATAAAACACAGAGGACGGAGATCTCTTTTTGTCCCACTCTTCTCCCCGCTGCAGCCCAGCAGCTGATCTCAGAGCACGCTCCCCTCTCCTGCGGGGGGGCGTGGTCAGCTGCAGGGGGGCGTGGTCAGCTGGAGCTCACAGAATCAGCCCCCTGCAAAAACAGGGCTGGAAAGAGCAAATAGAGCGAAATGAGGCATGGCTAAAATGCAGGATCTGTTTGGTATTTTGAAAAAATATATATATTTATATACTTTATATAGGTATGGCCCTACAATATATTGTTCAAATATAGCATGATAGGTCACCTTTAACCTATTAAGCCCTGAGCCTGTTTTTCAGGTTTCAGGCTCGAAAATGCCACTAACACAACAAATGATATATCTTCACTTCTAAAAGGGGTAAATTAATAATTCTTTTTCTCAAAGCAAGGTTACAAACCTTTACTTATAGTGAAAACCACCCTTGCATGATGGGTTAGTAGACTAAAAGCTTTAAGAATCCAAACTATAACATATAATAAGTACCCTGTATCAAGATTGATGCAAAACAAGTGAAATCTGACCTTTTTAGAGAGATTTAGAAAAATAAAGTCCAGGCGGACTCACCTAATTTGGGAACCGTCAGTTCCATTTGACCTTTTTCACTGTAAAAATCATTGTATTACTTTGAATTTTCACTATAGGTATTCATCCAAATACAACTGTTGTAAAAAAAAAAAAAAAAAAAAACATACAAAATGAACATAATAATAACATGGGCCCGCATGTGAGTGGTGGGGGAGGGGGCGACGAGGATCGTCGGTAACATATCTGCATCGCTGTCAACATTAGTCACAATTTCCATTGCCTGTAAAGTACTAAGCATCTCTTTCCTGCGAGCCATTATTTGACAAAAGTCAAAGTACAGAAAAAGTCCTAAACGCAAATATTGTAATCTGCTCTGGTATCTGCTGTCCGCTCTGTGCTCCGTGCGCTCTGGGTCCTGCTGCAATTCCTGCTTCCTTTCATGTAGTAAACAATAAGTGAAGTCTCTGCGTAATGTTGTTACGCTGGCTGGCATTCTTTATACTTTGCGCAGGACCATATCTCTGGAACCCATTGGTCGATTCGTGTGATTTACACCTTTTTCTTAACCATCAGATCCAATAGAATCGAGGGGCAGTTCCCAAATCCACGTAAACATTACCATAGCGGGCATAATAGAGAAGCAAACGAAGCATATCTGAAAGTGCAAGCCTGGACTGCAAAACTTTATACCCAGTATATTGCCATAAATATGATGATGGATTATCAGTAAAAATGTCTACGTGACACAAAGACATTGGATTAACCTTGAGCGGCGTTTTTATTCCGGTGAACACAACTTTTGATCACAAATCAAAAAAGTTAAGACGTAATTATTGTAATATTTTTGAAACCGGATGTTGTTTACTTTCTCTTTTCTGGCTGATAGCTCCGCAATTCGGGGTCGTACAGTGATGACATTACATGTCTGGAATCTGTGGAGTCTCAGCTTTAAATCGTATATCTTGTTTGTGCAGTTAAGATAGTAATAAGGGCAGTGAGTTCTGTGTAAAAAAGCGTTAGCATTAGTAGCATTTTTTCGCTCAATGCTAATTCAAAGGCTTGGTATTACTCTTGTGTTTTTTTTAGCAACATTTTTTTCATATTGTCAGTTAGCGGAGTTTCTTACCTTTAAAAGGGTATGGAACATTAATAGTTTCATAAATGTTAAGAAGCCCTGAGACATAGTCTCGAAAAAAAACGGTGGGAGGGGTCCACTGGGGGGACCTTCGGGCTTAAGAGGTTAAGGAATATGCATACATATTGCACCTAACTGTCCCCTTTCTCTGCAAATTCAAAGTCACAAAAATCCATTTAACAAAGATCGGGGCTGGTAGCCGCCCACAGTCACAGTGAAAATATTAACGTCTTCAGAGAGTTGGTGGGAACTAAAGCACCATAAGAGGCTTAAAGAGGCGTTTATTTTGTGATACAGTGACAAGCTGTTCATGAAACTGTCATGAAAAATAAATGAAAATACCTTACATGGTACAAGTGCAACAAAGTCAATTTAGTTTTACAAAAGATACAAAAATGATTCCTTCCTTCTCCGCGCTCTTCTCAGTCCCGACCCGGGTGAACATTTTTACTTCGCCTCTCTCTGAATTGCCTCCGGGATGTTTGGATGGAAGGGACATTTTGGCAATCCCCTCCTGACAAGACTCTGGCTGACTTCCCCCCTCACAACGACTCATCGGCCTTAAGCGTGTTTAGGCTTTGCTACATGGATAATTGCAATCAAACATAAGAACAAAGGGGAATTCTAGACTTTACGGGCATATTTGCAGTGTAGATGGCAGATAGGAGTTGCAAGTGATGCGCAATTCATTCTCAGCGGATGCAACCCATTCTGTGTGAATTTGCACCCCTCAGTGTTAAATAACATAAAAGTCAGATGTGGGCTTTATAATCACTTTTCTGTATATTTGAGCATGAACACATTTTAGACATGAGCAGCCTGAAAGGAACCCAGACAATATTATAAAGCAAGCCTCAAAAACTCTTGCTCATGATGATTTAAAGGGGACCTATCATGCAAAAGGCACTTTTGTACGTCTTTTATACATGAATATGTTTCCCCGGTGTGTCAGGGAACTCACCAAGTGTCAGAAAACACAACCCTCTCTCTTTTCCTCCATACCCAAATCTGTAAAAACGGGGCTGATTATTATTTGAATTTTTCTGACGCCTATATGGGCAACTCTCCACCTATCAGGGGAATGAGAGACCGCTCGAAAGCGCTGGAGACGCTGTGGTACATATGCCAGGCCTGTAAGTGGCGCTGTAGTCTGCCACAAAAGCAGAATCAGCCCTTGCAAAAACAGGGCTGGAAAAGTGCAAATAGAGCGAAATGGGGCATGGCTAAAATGCATGATCTGTTTGGTATTTTGAAAAAAAACTTCACAGACATGTTTTATATACTGTAGGTATGGCCCTACAATATATGTTTCAAATATAGCATGATAGGTCCACTTTAACTTCACACTCCCATGGACAAGGCAGAATTTCAGAAAATGTGCTTATTTAAAGTGCTGAAGGCATTTTGTGTTTATTTATGTTATGCAACATTTCTAGGGATATTAAGGGGTGCTGAATCCAAATCTGCTGTATATGAAGCTCAAACATTTCCCAGAATGCCTACAAATTGAGAAATCCAACATGGCTACCACCGCCAGACTGAAATCTAACTTTTTGACTAAACAAGGTACAAACTTGAATTAATGTGTTTTTATATGTTTTCACACATGGGGAATTTAACATGCTGTACTGATTTTAGATCAAATGTGAATAATCAGCTTGAAATCATACATGTATAGCAAAAAAGGTGGCATTAGTGATAAATAAGTTGTCAGACTCAACCAGGGCTTGCTTAGAAAGTGTATTAATAAACATTTAATTTGGCCACCAAACCATAACGTAAACATGACACGATTAGGCCTACAGTGGAGCAACAGTACCGTCAACAAAGCCCTATATATGCTTTTATTTGCTCCAATACAGTAAGAACACATTGGTGGCATTTTAATGTTCAACTCAATAACAATACAAATCATACTGAAATGGTAAAAACCTCATTCAAGTATCTCATAAAACACCACCATATATCAATGATTAAAAAAATGATAAAGTAAAAATATATTAAAACAACAAATAAACCAAAATTATAGCTCTCAGGCCATCCAGTGTTAAGGCAATGAAGAAGGAGTGGGCCTGTTCACACCACCTTTTTTACATCAAACCCTACGGGAAATTGCCAAAAGGCAGGCACTTTTAAAAAGCAGCGTCATCTTCAGTGTTCTGGCAGGTGTTGTCATGTTTCCTGCAGTTGCATGCCTCTATACATTCCATGTGACTCTTTCTGAATAGAATAGAATCAAATAGACATATTATGACCAAGTACAGGTACATTGGAATACACGTTACAGTCAGCAGTATGCAGTTTGGCAGGCTGATATTCTCAACCAGTCTATCATATTTTTACGATCTTGTACACATTGATCACCATCAGCGAATCCTCTCTATACACATACCTGCAGCGTTGGCTGAGGCATCTTCTGGCATAGGTGGCAAAGACAGTAGCCGTGGCACAACTGACCTTCCTTGTGCATCCATCCCATTTCATCCACTGGAGGAAGATCAGGATGTGGCAGGTGAGCTTGGTTCCAGATTGTCGATTGATAGTGTGAACGCATGATATGAAACTTCACTGCATCTGAGGTTGGTGGCAGAGTCTCTTGTGGACGACCTTTGCAAAACAACTTCACTCTTGCTTTGTTGCATGCATCAACCTCTGGCACACCATACATCTTACAGATACATTTCTCTGTTGATGTCACAATACCTTCTGTGAGAGGGCCCTTCCCAAGGCCAGTAAGATCGGTGTGATGTTGCTCGAACACCTGCCAGGCTGTTTTCTTTCCGTGACTGCTGAACTGAGACACACTATCACAGCCAGTGATGGCATGGAAGGCAAGGAGTGTGTCCACTTGATCATCAGATAGTAACTTGCAAATGTCATGTACTGGAAAATACTTTTTCGGATCTGCAATGCCACATGGACCATGTTCAGGAACAGATTTTGATCTGCATGTTTGAATGTAGGAATGACTCTATGAATATCGGCGCTGTCGTCTTTCACCATTGCTGATACTGGAATATGCCAATAACTTGGTCTTGCAAGTCATGTGATATCTTCTATGGATGGAAGCAAGACAGTGCGAGGTTCATTTAGAGGCTGATCATGCATTACAACAACGTCATATATGCCCTCAAGACGATCAGCTATTTGTTCCTTGAAGGTGTTCCTTCGGCTTAGAAGTCTAGATGGTATATCTAGTTGAGCCTCATTAGATAGTGTACAGTACCGGTCCCACACATGTACAAGATCCAGAATATCCGCTTGCTTTGCTGATTGTTCAAGTTCTTGGCAGATCCACTCTAACGGCATGTCTGTGCTCGGAAGTGACATCTCTTCCATACGTTTGGTCCTACGTTCGAACTTGGTCTTGCAAGTCATGTGATATCTTCCATCTGCAGCTATTAGATCATTTACACAGGCTATAGTCACATTCTTAAGAAGGAGTCATACTTTGCTGCTTGTAGTATTTTGCTGCTGACTTTCGTTACTTGGATGAGATGTAGTTTTTCTTTCCGATCTTGTTGGCAAAAGATACACTTCTTCCAATCTATTGGAGGTATTTTGCTCTGTAGACTAACATTTTGCGGAGTTGTTGTGGATGCAGACGAACTTTGTTTGGTATTTTGTTTTGATTCTGCCTTCAATTTCATTTCAATTTCACGTTTATTCATGTATTTTGCTCGGCAGTCCTTATGCCATAAGAATTGTTGAGGCGAGTCTCCTTGAAGTATCTCAGTAAGTCGATTGGTTGCATCTCGGAAATTGTCATGATGTAATTTCAACATGAGTTGTCTTATAGTGTCAGCTGATTGGAGGCCATCCTGACTAACTGTCATGAGCTTTTGCTTATAGTCTTCCTGGCACATAACTGTGGCTCCATTTAGCTTTCTTGGGTATGGTCTTTTGCTTCAGCCATGGTTTCGGTCGCCAATTGACTAATTCAGACCTACAAGAAAGTGCCAGAATTAGTGGCATTATGAAATAAAAGTGCCATTATGTTAAGTCACATTATAAAATAAATGTGTTTTTCGGGAAAGTAGCATTATGAAATAATATTTCATAATAATTGTAGAGTGTTTATTTAATTGATTCCGGCACCTTTGGTATTCCATAAACTCTAACCCCTCGATTCCACCGGGTCCGTCTGCGTCGCGTAACGGCTGCGCCGCGGTTTTGGTCCGGCCTCCTCCCGGCGTCATACCCTACCGGGCGCGTTTCAGAAGCATTACGGAAGCGGAGCGTCTTCCCCGTCTGCTCGCAGTTTTTGTTGATTTGGGCATATTTCCTGGGCAGGCTACTTTGTACAGACAAAGTTAATAATAATTGTAATATCCCAGTTATAAACGACATGAATCAAAGATATGTTGCTGTATTTTAGTGGTAAAAAAATGCATTCATCATAATTATATATATATATATATATATATAATGTACACAGTGCCTGTAAACCGGAGGAGAACGCTGGCATTTCTCCTCCTACTTGAACGACTACGGAGGGATAGGGGCTGCAAAATTAGTTTGTGTGTGTGTATATATATATTTAAATATGCTATATATGCTCTGAACGTTCCACTTCCTGCCTGCCCGACATTACCTTACGGCTGCGCCGCGCCAAAAATAGGATTCATCCTAATTTTAGAGGAGCCCTGCGCAGAGCCGCTTCTGGGACGCGTCTGGGACGTAACGCGGCGCGTCTGGTGGAATAGCACCCATTGACTAGAGTGACCGCTATCCTTACGGACGCCGCGTCGCGGCCGTAACGCGCCACAGACGGACCCGGTGGAATCTAGGGGTAAGACATCGATATGTATTCATTTAGCTAGCTCATTGAGCCAGAAACTAGCTGGCTAACGTTAGCAAATTAGACTTCTTTTCGTGATCAAAAACGTTAAAATATATAGAATGTAATAATTTGAAGTACATAAAACATGTCACATCATCACAATATACACTGGGCATGACTTTACCTGTTAGCTGCTTCATGTTTCCGATCAGCCGTTTCTGAGAAGTGTGATAATGGCTAACGTTACGCTTCTTTCAAAGATCCAAATATGTTAAAATATATAAGCTTTAATTATTTACACATCACACATTACAATTATTTAAACAACATAAAACATGTCACATTATCACATTAAACACATTACTTTACCTCTTATCTGTCATGTTGCAGATCAGTCATTCTGAAGTTTGAAAATGCGAAATACGAAGAGTTTGCTTGTGCGGGGGTTGGAGGGTTTTGTGGGTGGGGGGGGGGGGCAATAGTGGGGAAGGCAAAGGTTCGATCACAGCACATTTGAAACATTTAACCTCAAAACAATATACAAAGTAAGTAAAAGTAGCCTGATAATAATAATAATAGCTGAGTAATTATTCATAGTTAAAAACTACTATTTTTGCAATATATATGAGATCTAAGCAGTTTATTCACATTACATGTCAAATCTGAATATGGCATCAGATTGCCCATGTAGGAGAACTTACAAAAGCACATTTAATTCAAGTTTGTACTTTGTTTAGTCAAAAATATATACTTAAAATAAATTTCAGGCTGGTGGTATATTTTGTTGGATTTGTCGACATTTTTAAGATTCATATACAGCAGATTGGAATCTGATTTTATGAAAATTTACCCTGTCTATCAGTGACGCCTGTATCCCCACAGAGAGCTCAAACTGCAGCCACTGTGCTGGGAAATAACACTGCTGAGAAAGTAGAGAAACAACAACTTACGATTTGACACACAAAAGGTAAGTTGATCTGATTGATGCCCCCGGCAAAAACTCCAAATGTCAGCCCCGTGTGAAAGAGGAAGTTGAGGAGTGTGTGCCAGCCATTCCTGCTGATGCGGATCACGCTGCAAACACAGAACTCACAGTTAAAAGGATGGACTGCATGGGATGCAGTAATAAAACCAGTAATGTTGTTAACAAGAAAGCATAATTTAGCTGTGATTAAAATATAACCAATAGAATACAGCTAAAAAAGAGCAAACTTATTACTAATATTCTGAATCACAAAAACAAAACGTATGTGAATGTACGGATGGGTTTGGGTTGGAGCAAGCCCCCATGAAGTGCGCCGGACTCTGAGGAAAATATTCGATGTGGCCAAACGGCGGTACTACACTTCCGTATCAGTCGCTGGTCCCAGAAAGACTTTTCCCCATTGACTGACATGGAGAAAGAGACGTCTGTAAATCGTTGGATATCTTTTTTTTAACCAAATTAACTACCCAGTATGAACATTTGTATAGCCCTTATTAAAAACATTCGGTCCTCAAGTTGTAAAATGTGCTAATAACGTTATTCTGAGAGTTATTTTCCTCTGCATTATGAACGCGGATCCAACCCACGGGACCGCGCTGCCCGGCACGTTCATGTGACGTGTTCAGTACTACATGCGTTTTACCTTTACCCATGGATGCACAATAAGAACGGATAATATGATTATATGAATACTTTCGTGACGTTTCGCTCTCTCAAAAGTTGGGCCATTTTGTCTTCATGCGCCAATGAGCAACTCTCATAGGAATGAACGAGGCCCCGCCTCCCACGCTGTATCCAGTTCTTATTATACATCCATGGGTTAGAGTTATATGAAGGGCTAATGTCAGACATTTAAATAGAAATGTCATATGAAATCAAATTTATTTAGGAAACAAAATATCAATATAAAAATCTAGAAAAACCTTAACACTAAGAACATTTAAAATGTTCATCTGTAAACAGCCTATTATCAACCTGAACTTAAATAGGAAGGATATGCTCTTCTCAGATCAACCCAAATGCATCGCCTCAATGCCATATGTACTGAAGATTAATGGCTGGCTGTAATTGTTCATCCTGTCCCGACCCTGCAAGACCCCTCCCTTATTTGACTTCACTGTAGGAGATGGAGATCACAATCCACTGTCCTGGTTCCATGCTTCTGTGCTTCACATGCACAGTCCAGCTGAAGCTAATGTGACATTTGAGCAGTCTTAGACACTGAGAGTGCAACACTTTGTCAAACTATTCAATGGGCTGTGTTGCTTCTTCTGTGCTGCTGAAATGATGAAATATAATCCAGACACGGCCCGTCATGCTTCATGTCTGATCTCCTGCTACATCTCCTTACTTTCTTCTCAGGGTCCTGTGTTTTTACTCAGGAGTCTTTGTTTTGAACCACCGGCCACCCTGGGACCTTTGTGTTTATTTTCTCCTATGAATGATGAGTCAGCCTGTATTTCTGCAGTGTGTTGAAGAGGAGGTCATGTGACTCAGATCTGTTGGGCAACGTTTAAATTGCTCAATATACCCCTATTATATATATTATTCATATATGTTGGTCTATTCCTTACACAGCATTTTTCATAATTTAGGAATATTTGGAGTTTTTCTGTGGTTCTCAGAACCATGGGCGGTGCCAGGATTTTTTTGCTGCAGTAGCTTAGCAGTTGCTATATGACAGCACTGCGTTGCTAGTTACTTTTCAAAATAAATAAACAAACAATACCAGTGGGCCAAGCACGAGCCTGTTCATATTGTAGCGCTCACCGCAATTCCAAATCACAGATCACTCGAGCCTTCAATGTCGAAAACGTTCTCTTTATTTTCTGGTATTGACGGCCACAGCCACGCCTTACAGAACCAATCAATAGTATAACACTCATTATGACTTTTCCCCACACTCAAACACAACTCCTACCGTCTCTACTCCCTCCACACACACCGGAAAACGCACACACGCACACCTGGAAGGGGCGGTCTCTCCCTAACTCCCACCAACAACATTGCCTAAATAACTTTACAAATGTACTAAACTGTGCACATCTGATAACTGAAATAACTATTAACTTGGACACGCTACAATATTATCCTTATTATTTACATTAAAAACATTCCTTTGACACTTATAACAGTACTTTGCAAGGTAAGCACAACCAAAATAAGTTTGTAAAAGCAGAATTTGAACACTGTTTCTGTGCTCCTACAATATTTTTGTATAATACCATTACACCCTAAGCGTACAAATACACAATAGCGACCGTTCACTGTTTCAACTGGCATGCTGTGGCATTTAACCTCATCGCCACACCGCAAACAGACGCATGCACACACACACACACACACACACACACACACACACACACA
>CALSBZ010046772.1:297432-312012 GCA_943591055.1 Gobionotothen gibberifrons
CACACACACACACACACACACACACACACACACACACACACACACACGCATGCACACGGATAGCAGGGTTGTCCGGCTGGACCGGCTCCGTTGGAGATTTACGCTGACTTGTGAGAAATCTTTCCATTTTCGATCTGTGTTCACATACTGAGAATTATAACAACATTAGCCAAGTAACAGTTTGCGCTTTAACTTACAACGACCCCTGATAGATCTCGTGAGAATGTTTATAAATATATATTAGGGCCGGGACTCGATTAAAAAAATTAATCTAATTAATTAGAGGCTTTGTAATTAATTAATCGAAATGAATCGCATTTTTAATCGCATATAAATATTTGACCTGAGAACAGTGAGAAGCAATTTTTTTCACATGGATTTTAGTATACCATTGAATAATGACTGAATACATAAGCTTAAGCAACAAAACATTGTTTATTTTTTGTCAAGGTGGTACTTAACCAAGACCAACAGAAAAGTGCAATTTTTGGCTTTAAAGTGTAGCAATAGCATATTTAGGAATATAGTACATTTCAGAGATTCAGGTAGCCTATAGGTAGGTAGACCTTCTGTAAACTATAACACTTTGTTTTTAAGTAAAACACAATACTTTCAAGTACATTCAGAACATTGGAAACCCTGACTATTAGAAAACATCTCTCTGTTGCTTCAGAGGCCATAACAGACTTTGTTGATTTACCAACAGTTTTTTGCAGCCCCTTATCTTCTACCACTCCAAGTGGTCTACAGTCGAGTGCAATCCAGTGAGCCAGGGAGTTGGTTATTTGTTCAGACGTGGACTTAGTTATCCTGGCCCTGAAACCAGTCATCTGGTTGAGTGCGGGTTGGGTGTGGGTCCTCCTTGTACTCGGAGTCGGGCTAACGTCCACGCTAGCTTCCACGCTAGCTGCTATATGTTTTGCATTGAGGTGATACTTGAGGCTTGATGTGCTGCGGTGATATGCAAATTCCTTTTTGCATAATTTGCACACAACCGTGCTCTTATCAACGCTTCCATCCGTCCGTTTTTTAAAACAAAATGTCCCATCCACGGGGCCAACCAAAGCGGTCTCATCAGCTTCTTCGTTCATGTTTGAATTGTTGAACGTTAGTTGGTGCTCCAGTATAATCGGTACGCCTGAAACTCATCCAGTGAGAAACGTTCCGCGGTGCAAAAATAAGTGAATAAGTTAATTTTTTTAACGCGTACCCCCTGGCGCCGCCCCTGCTCAGAACTGAGGTTGTTGAATGCTGTGCAGATTTTGGAGCACCTTAAGGCAAACCTGAGATTTATATTGTAGGGCCATTCCTATATAAAACAAGTTGTTTTTTTCAAAATACCAAACAGATCATGCATTTTAGCCATGCCTCATTTCGCTCTATTTGCTCTTATTTAGCCCTGTTTTTGCAAGGGCTGAATCTGAGAAGTCTTCTTCGCTGCTTTTGTGGCAGACTACAGCGCCACCTACAGGCCTGCAATATGTACTACAGCGTCTCCAGCGCTTTCGAACGGCAATGGCCGTGGCTGTCTCCTCCTGATAGGTGGAGAGTTGCCCATATAGGCGGAGCTCCTTGTTTCGGACGTCAGAGATATTTCAAATCTGTATCAGTCTGTATCAGATCCGTTGCAGCCCCGTTTTTAGAGATTTGGGTATAGAGGAAAAGAGAGAGGGTTGTGTTTTTTGACACTTGGTGAGTTCCCTGATACATCGGGGACACATATTCATGTATAAAAGACGTACAAAAGTGTATTTTGCATGATAGGTCCCCTCTTAAGCTATATAAAGAAATGTACTTGATTTAAAAGTCCAGTTTGAGTATTAGAAAAATGTGTTTTAAGGCTTTTTAAACAGCATAACATTTTTATTTTTGTTTACATAGCTATAAGACAGGATTTTGTTAAATGTCTGAAAATAAATATATCACAAAAATGTTCAACATCTTCAAGGAGTTCAGAGTGCACAACAGACAATTCCCTCCTTAAATGCAGTCATGGCCTTGTGCTTGGTTGTTTGCAAGTTGTGTGAAGATTGAAAAAACTGAGCTTTTAATAAATGTTCTTCTCACCTGTGGTGGACGATATAGGTCATGATGGAGACCAGCAGGCAGAGCAGCATGACTGCAGTGCAGGCGTACACCACCGGGTGCAGGTAGTCCCCGGGGTACGGGGGGAAGGACAGCACCCTCTTCAAATCCTGCAGCAGGACACAGGTCAACGGACACAACAGATTAATAGGATATACAGAGAGATACACGCCCTCGCTTAATAAAAACAACAATGGTTGCTTTATTGTGGCCAAAAGTTATTACCAAACAGCCCAGATGGTATTGAGTTAAGCCAGGCACGACTTGGTCAGGAGGACGGTCGTGCCTTTGTCTGCCTACGTTATTCGGTGCAAGGAAATAGTTTAACAATTTTGGAAAAAAAATACACTACTTTTTCTAATGGATGGATTTATAGTTTGATTTCAAGAGCATATTTTCTGTGTGTTAATGTCGAACTAATATCGGAATTAGTTAGCCTAGCTTAGCATAATGACTAGAAGCAGGAGGGAAGGGGCTTGCACTTTTCTGTTCAAATAAAAAATAAATACACCTACAAACTCCTCTGAAGCTCACTGATCCACATGCTGTGTCTGTTGTGGTTATTCTGTACACATTTTAAGGTGTTTACATGTATAAGTGTTTACATGTGTAAAGAATACACAATGTTTGGTTTGTGTATTCTGTGTCTGGTTAGACCTAAAACTCACAGTATATGTTTTGTCATTTTGCTATTTGATTCCACTATTACTCAATTAAAAGGGTTACACAATTCTTCCTCTTATCACTCTATTGGCAATGAAAGGGAGCATATATTAGGTAAGAAAAAAAAGTTAAATGAAATGAACGTGTAGCCCCAGAAAACAATTTTTAAAAATGGTATAGGCCTGCATGTGTTATTGGAGGAATGTTACTGGCTATAGTGAATGTCATGTGTTTCGATTAAAGTTAACAGCCATGCTGTTGTTTTGAGTTGTGACCGACTGTTTTGCTGAGCAACATGCTTTTTTGCATTTTCACTGTTGTTTAATAAGTTTATCACCCAGGTAAAGGTGGACAGTAGAGTGCACATTCACATAGACAGTATTAACATTTGTGGGTGAAACATCGCCCTTGTTTGTGTGCTCAAAACAAAATGTGTGTGTGTCCATCACTGTGACAATGGTATTGCAAAATCAATGTTGGGGACGATTACAGGATACCGCCCATAAAAAAACGTAAAGGCCTGAAATCAAACAAGCATGATCGCATCAAATCTGTCTCTAATGAACACTAAAGATGATTGGTATAAAACTATTTACAAACATAAATCTTTGTATCTTTACCATCCATTATACATGATATGAAAGCAGCACAAGAAGATGCATGTGGTTACTTTAACAAGCTGTTGTTTACCAAGAGAGTGTTAGAGCACCTAACTGTTTTAGCATTTCTGCTGTACATGAAGCTATGTGTTGTGTCCATAATGCGCAGCATTAATATATACCCACATGACAGCTCATTGTTACTTTGTAATTCTACTCCACTACAATTCAGAGGTTAACCTGGTATTTCTACTCCACTATATTTATTTGAGTTACTTTGCAGATTCTGATTAATGATGTGAAATATAAACAACCCTTAAATCAGACTTTAGTTACACCTGAGTACAATTCAGGGAAGGTGATTGTCAAGTGCCAACAATCAGGAGAGATATTTGATAGTTGGGGCTTGAGAAGACTAAACATTTATCTGCATTTGACATGAATGGAAACGAGTAATAAAGTATATTCATTACTCATTATTCTCTACTAATAGTTAATTAAAGACTGTATATAATGGCTATTTTGCACATCCCTTTCAAGATTTCAAGATTTTCTAAGGTTTATTGACATATCATATACACAACTATGGTGTAGTTATACAATGAATGAAAATCTTGGGTCACAGGTTCCTCAACAGTGACAAGACATCTATCAATATGTGTGTATACCTCCACCATTAAACTGTCATATTCTGCACATTTCTTATACTATCTACATACATAAGAGTATAATTAATGTGTATAATATCAGTTAAAATAAGTGCTTCAACATAGTTAACATTGCAGGAAAGCAATATATTAGACGTTAAGTACCGTAATTTCCAGACTATAAGCCGCTACCTTTTTCCCACGCTTTGAACATCGCACCTTATAGAATGACGTGGCTAATTTATGGATTTTTCCGTTAGAAACAGCAGCGTGATACTAGAAAATGAGCTCGAAGACTGGGTCAACACACAGAGGAGCAGACGGCCGAGAAAACTGTATGTAAAAGTAGCAGTTTGCACATCATTGTGTGCGCGAGACACACCTCTGTCCACAGGCACACGCTCTTGCCTTTTGAGTATGGGGTATCGAGAGCGCACCCACAGCCCAGGACTGACAGCACGAGCACCGGCCACGGTTTAAAGACGCTCCGGTTGGCTCTTCCACATTCATTCTCTCCTGACAGGAGACTCTCCCCGGGTCTCACAGGTGCACCTGCGGCTTATAGACATGTGCGGCTTATTTATGTACAAAATACGTATTTAAAAAAAATTCAGTGGGTGCGGCTTATATTCAGGTGCGCTTAATAGTCCGGAAATTACGGTACTTTGTCAGCCTTGATATTTATCTTTTGATACCCCCATAGCTTTTTTCTTATTTAAAAGAAGACCTTAATCTAAAGTATTATTTAATGTTTAAATAAAGGTTAATTCGTTTTTCTGTTTTGCACCTCCTCCTATTTTTTTTTTTAAACAATATGTTTATTCATTTTTCATTCTTTTAAACAACAAGACACACCATCCCTTACAAATACTTACGACAACAAAACATTAAAATAAAACAAATGATGTGAAAAACAGAGACAAAGAAAATACATCATTACAACAAATAAATGAAATATAAAATATATAATAAAAATAAGAGACTTTAATGAAATTAAATTAAAAAAATTTAAAAAATTGGGCAGTAGCAACATTATCCTAAAAAGTGTACATAGTCACAGCAGTTTAAGAAGTACTTTACTTTTCCATTCAACCAGATCGCTCTCATGGATTCCCATTGTTATTTCTTAGCATGTTTGACACATTAACATCACCTAACAGTTGAGTAAACGGGCCCCAAACCCTATCATAGGTTTCATTTTTCATTTTCAGAATATACGTTATCTTTTCCATAGAACAGCAATTACTCATTTCCCTCAGCCATTGGCCCACATGTGGCCTCTGAGTGTTGGCCTCTGAGTGTTCTCCCATGACAAGGCAATTGAGCCTTTTGCTTGGAGTAAACACATGTTTATGAGATTATTTGTATTCTTTGTTATGACTGGGGTGGAGGGGTAAAGTCCCAAAGTAAACCATTTAGGATCAAGAGGTATCTTAACATCTAGCATTTTGTGAATTATTTGTGAGATCTCGCACCAGAAAGTTGTAATCTCTCTGCACTCCCACATGCAGTGAAAAAGTGTCCCTTTAGACCAGGGGTGGGGAACCTCCGGCTCCCGGGCCGTATTCGGCCCGCGAGACAATTTGGTACGGCCCTCGAGGTAATTTATAAGCACACGCAAAAAAGAAAAACATTTGAGAAATCTAGACCGCAAAAAAATTAAACAAGCGAGTTCCTGTTTTTCCTAGCCAAGGTCAGGGTCCTTGAACACAACACGAGCCTAACGTGTCATCACGTGGCATATGTCTCGTCTCGGGGTGCAGTTCTGAGGGAGAGCACCAGAACGCCACTCCGGCACTTCCAAAAATTGGAGTAGCCATAAGGAACTGTACACATGCCGCAGTTTTTGCGTGGCTGTGTCTTTAGTTGAAAGCCCAGTGGCGATCTATTAATCTGCCATACTGTTCATACAGTCAATAACTTCTTTGTTATTAGCATCTGGTTAGCTAGCTATGCTAACGAATATAAGAAGCTTTTTCTACAACCAGTAGAAAAAGCTACTGAGGCACATCTCAAGGCACATCTTTATATGATCATTATAGTTATAAAAAAATAAGAGAATAAAGTAAACAGGTATAAAATACTATATGACAGTAAAAAAAGTTGTTGCTCTCAAAGTGCACTAGATTAATGCTTTTAACTTCAACATTTAAAAAAAAATCTTCCCGGGGGAGCAGGTCCCCCACCACTCAAATCATGTTCACATGGATAGGTGGTCATGCCACAACCGTGCACGTGAATGCATACAGTACGCGAGTCATGGTAAAATATCTGGATTAAGAGGTTGCTTTTTCTTTGCACAGCATGAAAGAAAGGCCAAATGAATGGGCTGTGATTTTAGTATTTTTAAGCAGAGGTCAATCATTTGTACGGCCCTCGGAGGATGTTGGAAAAATTGAAATGGCCCTTGAGAGGAAAAAGGTTCCCCACCCCTGCTTTAGACTGTTCACACATAGTACATATATCTGGAATGCAGTGACGTGCGGTGAGGTTCATGGCTGGTGAGGCACTGACTTTTTCAGTCAGATTTACAAATATTATATTTTGACCTTAATCGAAATATTCGGTTATTTTCAAAAGCTTTTTTAGTCTGATGCTTCGATTCATTTTAAACAGACCGTTCAACAAAAGGATACCCAAAATCTAAATATTGGATTGTTCTCTCTTGGTAAGATCCCATTTTCATTACAATTGTGGTCTTACCTTGACTTGAAGATTAAGTCCATGCTCTCCTTCTGGACAATAATCTCTATTAGTTTTTTGTAAAAGTCCTCCTTATCTTCCTCTAGTTTCAAAAGTCTAGCTTGTTGTTTGCGTCTACTGTCTGCGTAGAATAACAGTAGCAACAATAACCTGTGGGCTCACGTGCGCCCCCTTCAGTGCGGCAGAGGTTATGGCTGCCTCTCCTGGTGCTTTTTTCATTGCCGTTGTATGATGAGACCAGCGAGCCTAAATATCATATATACGTGAAATAAGTTATTTAGAGACTATGGATGGCGAGGATAAATGTAATAAAGGGATCTACAAACATTACATTGGTGACCTACAGTGAGATGGTAACACAGGCATGCGCTTAGTGCCCGCTTTCCAGCCAGTTTCTGTGGGGTGACGCGTTCTGAGGTGAGGCAGAGCTCATCTGTGCCTCACCTTACCCCGCAGTAACTGGCTTGAGCGCGCTCACAAAATAAGTGCGCGCGCTAAATTAGTGCCCGTGCTCCAGCAAGTTACTGTGGGCTTAGGAGAGGCAGAGCTCGTCCCTGCCTCACTTCTCATCGCTACCCGCGGAGCTCGGCAAATTTGCTGATTTTGACTTTAAAAAGCGATTGGAATCATACATAAATCACACTTACATCATAGATCAGTGGAGACATTTTATTATTATTACTATTTAGTTTTTCTTTAGTTGTTTTCCCGTTACATTGGAGTATGACAGGTGAGGCTCTGCCTCCCCTGCCTCCACTGACTGCACGTCGCTGCTGGAATGTTATTATTAAACTGATGTAATCTCACAGGTGTTATGTATGTGCACATCAGCCAGTTGTGTTGTAGCAATCTTAATCTGGTATTCGCAGTTTGCCTCAGTACATATCACACCCCAGTCATCCAAGGAAATATCCTCCTGTATATCTCCCTTCCAGGCGTTAAGCCGGTCGGTAGAGGATTCAGTGGAGTTAAAAACCAACAAGTCATATAGCACTGAAATAAGCCTTTTCCCATGACAATTATCAGAGATCAATCGTTCCAGTTCAGAAAGTGGTGGGGGAGTTAATAACTGTTTGTGGGATGCAGTTATAAAGCTTCGTACCTGTAAGTATTTATAAAAACTGCCATTTGAAAGACCAAATTTAGTACGCAACTGTTCAAATGACATCAACGTTTCATCTTGAAACATATCTGCTATTTTTGTTAGACCTTTCGTTGCCCAATGATGGAAACCTTGGTCCATTCTTCCTGGTTTAAATTGTTCATTTCCCCAGATTGGGCTAAAACGGGACATTGACGATTTTTCCCCTAGCACATCTTGAATTTTATACCAAACATTGATCATATTCAATACAAATGGGTTAGATGTTTGTTCCCTGAGCTTTTTAACATTGGAAGAATACATGTATGAGTTAAGTGGCAATTTAGGGGTAAGTGAAAAGGCTTCAATGTCTACCCACGCTGGGACTGGGTCGGGGGAGAAGTAAAACATTATGCTGCGTAATTGGGCAGCCCAGTAATGCTACGTTCACACCGGACGCGATGCGAATATTTGCTTCGCTCTAAGCGCTCGTATCGCATCGCTCTATTCTAATCCAGTCACCGCGGCTGCCAGCTGTGTTTACTCGCATCATTCAAACAAGACGCGCTGGCTCGGGGGCTACAACTACAACAAAATGAACATATTTTACCGTGATTAAATTGTAATACACGTTTCTAAATGATGCCGACGTAATAACATGCTGATACCGGCATGAATTAATGCTTGACAAGTCTGCAGACGGCAGGCGAAAAACCTTTTAAAATGCTTGTTTTTCTGAATGGAGATTGGGTTGACCAGGCTAAGCTAACGTTGTATATGCTCACTCCACACTCATAACAATGGCCTACAGACATAAATAAACCAGCGACTGTATTCGCCATGACACAGACAGTCTGTGGTTTGTACTTGTTTAACTTTTGTACAGTTTCTGAACGATATGAGGAGCTGTGATCTCTGTGTGCTAACTGCTAACAGCTAATGGCTGATGTTTTCTGGTAGAACGTCAGTAACGGCAGGCTGAGATCCTCACCACTGATTGGCTTCCGCGAGAACGCGTCACGTGAATTTGATGCTCGAGTTGAAAAAATTTAACTCCCCCACCCCTTCAATCGCGTGATTTGCGCCGCGTCCACCGCTTCATGCGCACCGTCGGAGCGAATTTGCGTCTGATCGCGTCTGATCGCGTCTCTGCATTGACTTTACATGTAATCGCGCCGCCCCCAAACATTACATCGCGTCCGGTGTGAACGTAGCATAATACCACTGGAAGTTAGGAAGTTTGAGTCCTCCTCTGTCATACGGTAAGTATAATAACGTCAAACGTAGCCTGTGTCGTCTATTACTCCAAATGAAATTCGAACATGTTTTCCTCAATTTAGTGAAATGCGATAGTGGCAAGGGTAAAGGTATGTTTTGAAACAGGTACAATAGTTTTCGAAGGATATTCATTTTCAGTATATTTATTCGCCCTATTAAAGAAATTGGCATATTAGACCATCTTTCCAGTGATTTATAAATTGATTCAAGAGCAGGATCATAATTGTTTTTTTTACAATTTTTCCCACATCAGGCACTATATGTATACCTAGGTAGGTAAAAGAGTCTGTTGAGTTGAATGAGGACACATGGTCCATAGGATTGCATCTTTCTTTTCCATTCAATAACATTATGGAGGATTTTGCATTATTCACCTTATAACCTGCAAATAATCCAAACGTCTTAATTACATTTAGTAAAGCTGGAATTGAATTAGCTAAATCCATAAGGAACAAAATGACGTTGTCCGCGAAAAGAGCTATGCGATGTTCTAGCTGTCCCAACCTGACACCTGAAATATTCTTGTGTGTCCTGACTGCTATGGCGAAGGGTTCTATGGTGAGTGTAAATAGGAGGGGCGACAAAGGGCACCCCTGTCTGACCCCCCTATTAATATTAAATGGTTGAGAAATAACATTGTTAGTCAGAATTTCAGCTGTGGGTATCCAATAACCTTACCCAATTACAGAAAGCAGTCCCAAATACAAAACGGCCTAGTGTTGCAAATAGAAAAGGCCATTCTATTCAACACACTCTCACTCCATAATCGTCCAGGAGCGACGCTTGGTCAGGGTCCCGTGGCGTGCAGTTGTGACGCTCCTAAATTCCTTCAGCTTCATAAAGGGACGCAAATAGCTTTCAACGGATTGCAATGTATTCCCATCTGCGGCAGGATTTGACGGTCATGGAAGCACGGCATTCATTTGTATCGGCTGCCCTTAAAGGCAATGTGAGCGTCCATATTTTTCCGGAGTTTAGGATGGCAGAAGACACTACACTACCCAGAATCCCCAGCTATCGTTTAGGACTACACCATGTGCTCTGTTTGACAAACCCGGTGATTAGTTCTCAAGCTCTGTGATTGGTTGACCTCCAACTGCATTCCATATGAAAAAAAACTTTTCGTAAAAGATAAAATCATACTTTATTCAGCAGTGCTTGCTTTACTATTTGAAAGTCATCACATGAATGCATTGTAATAAATGTTTCGGCTGCATTAAATATTACACATCTGTCGTAGTTCTTTATTTATCTAAAGAAATCGGGCTCAGAATAGACCGGAAACTATTCTTTTACCGTTCAGTTTTAATTTCACAATAAAGTTAGTAGTAATATTTTGTTTTGATATTATTGTTTTTTATTAACTACTAGACCGCTGGGTCATGTTAAGACCATCTTTTCTGTGTTGCTGTGGGTTTCTTCAATCGCTTTTGTGTTACAAATATCAAAACAATAACTAAATATATCCGTCGTAAACTAAACCAGAAACAGCAGTATATTTTATTTTGTTAACACTGTATACTTGACAGGTTTTCAACCCAAACCACCTACTGGTTAAAGCACGTTATTACACGTTTAGAGTAATGCAATGCAGGTAGATTGTGTTGCTTTTTAATTACTGTTTAAAATGCCTTTTTCTTAATGTATTTCATTTCTGAAATACATTAATGTACATACATGTATTTCTTCAACAAGAAGACCCCTTAGGTCACAGGCTCCTCCAACAGTGCAACACAATAAAACAGATACACAGAAGAAATAGTGCAAGAAAAATAGTAAAAAGTTAAATAGTGCAATACGAGTCTACAAGTGATTGGAATAAGATATATTAGTCTAATCATTTCTAAGTAGCAGCCAGATTAATGTTATGGATGTTGTTTCAAAGTTCAGGTGTTTAATAGTCTTCTGGCCTGTGGGATGAAGCTGTCCCTGAGTCTGGTGGTTTTAGTCCATGAAATGCCAGATGGCAGCAGACAGAACAGTTTGTGGCTGGGGTGATGGGGGTCTTTTATAATCCTGAGGGCTTTCTTTAAGGTTAACCTGGTATTTTTACTACATTTATTTTAGTTACTTTACAGATTTAGATTAATGATGTGAAATATAAACAACCCTTAAATCAGACTTTAGTTACACCTGAGTAAAATTCAGTGAAGGTGATTGTGAAGTGCCAACAATCAGGCGAGATATTTGGTAGTGGGTGCTTGAGAAGACAAAAAAAGTATCTGCAGATCCCTATAAAGCATATTCATTACTCGTTATTCTCTACTAATAGTTCATTAAAGACTGTATATAATGACTATTTTGCACATCCCTTTCAAGATTTCAAGATGTTCTAAGGTTTATTGACATATCATAGTATACACAACTACAGTGTATTTGTATTTATTTATAGAAGGACCATGCATACAAAAACATTCATCTCAGCAAAGAGAAGAGATGCAATATGCCAGATTATAGCTAATAGCTCATTTCCATCTGTGGTCCTCAGGCAGGTTCATAACAATCAATAAACAAATAATGACATTGCATGATCTCTATCAGTCAAACCATTTTAAAACCTGATTTAAGTACAGCTCAATAAATTAATACATAGTACACTTGAAATACACTTACATGATCTGCTTAAACAAGTGCTTAAACATAGCAATGTTAACTATGTTTAAGCACTTATTTTAACTGATATTATACATGTAGTATACTCTTATAAGATGTATGTAGATAGTATAAGAAATGTGAAATGCAATAACGCGCTTTAACCACTAGGTGCCCGTCTATCAGCTGTGCACCGTTATGGTATAAATACAGTCAATCTATCAATTGGATCAAATATAAAAGTCAGCCGAATTATTGTTGATACTGCAAGGAGGTGTATTGTGTGAAAATAAATGTAAGATGTTGTTTAACTGCTGATATATTTAGGATCCATGTCACGTTTTCAGTTTGGCGGCATTTCCTCCTGTTTGTCTCTGCAAAACCCTCATATTTCTCATCAGGGCTCTATATATATACAACTACGGCAGATATTTCATATTTAATGCAGCCGAACCGTGTATTACAAGGCCGTTATGTGAAGACTTTCCAAGAGAAAAGCAAGCACACTCGGAATAATGTATTATTTTATTTTTAAAATATGTTTTCGGATTTCACATTTTACAAACACCAAATCCCAGCGTGCTTTGCGGCTAAATCGATCTGAGATTCTTGCCTCCGTCTGTTTCCGGTTTCGTATTTCGTAAGGATGTATTTTGTACACACATTCCTTCACATTTCAATTTTAATTTACATTAAAGTATTTCGTGAGGCCTTCTAACATATTTTTAAATATAACTACGGTTGTAGTTGAAGAGTTTGTAAATGAACATGAACCGAAGCTGTTGCCTGGCAACGCAATCACACAACGGCACGTCCGTTAATTCCACATCCACCTGGATTAACATCGATTTAATACATTAATGTAGCCTTTGTTTCGACCAGCTGGGGGCAACAAGAACATGTTCACAAAACCTATCAATGTCGTTTAATCAACAAGGATAATCTGGTGTTTTTGAGTTGATGAGTAGTGGAGATATCACTGTCAAATCAATTGACAGTAAGGAGAATACTTACTTCCTGGTGTGCAATTCTCTGTTATCCAATGGGAACGGGCGCTCACATTGCCTTTCAGGGCAGCCCAGAGTCAGCCGACACAAATGAATGCCGTGATTCCATGAGCGTCAAATCCCGCCGCAGATGTGAATACATTGCAATCAGTTGAAAGCTATTTGCGTCCCTTTATGAAGCTGAAGGAATTTAGGAGCGTCACAACTGCACGCCACGGGACCCTGACCAAGCGTCGCTCCTGGACGATTATGGAGTGAGACTGTGTTGTTCTATTCTATCAAACGCCTTTTCGGCATCGACTGATAGCAGAGCAGTGTCTGGCGCGTCTTTCCTCTCGTGAAGTATATTTAACACTCTCCGTATGTTAAGAAAGCCTTGTCTCCCTCCATTTTGATCCATATCTATAATGACAGGGAGAACAGACTCCAATCTACGTGCTAATACTTTGCAGAGAATTTTAATGTCCGAATTTAGAAGTGAGATTGGACGGAAAGATTGGCATTCATGGACTGGTTTGTTTGGTTTTAAAATTAAAATGATCATGGCACCTCTCAATGAGGGAGGGAGTGACCCGTTTTTATAGGATTCCTGAAGCATTTCTATAATTGGAGTTAAAAGTTTCCTCTTGAATTTCTTATAAATATCGATTGGTAATGCATCAGGACCAGCTGCTTTGCCAGCATTCATGGCATCAATTGAGGAGTTCTTTTCCAAAACGCTATAAAAGCCAAATTGAAAAAAATTGAGTTTGTTGTGCCATTTTGCTGTGTACTGAACCTATTCACTGCTCTATCAACGTTTCATGCCAAATCGCTATATATCCTATATATATATATACATTTAATATTAACTAAATGTGTGGGTCTAGGTAAAAAATGTCATTTTCCTGAAAACTATTCAAATGGATATATAGCGTTTTGGAAAAGAACTCCTCAATTGCTTCTATAATTTCCTCCGTTGACAAATCAGAGTCCAGGTTGATTTCTTCTTCATTTGAGACACTTGGGAATTTTAAATGATTTGTTTGAGCGTCCGAATTAGGCGGATATTCAGAGGAGTATAACGTTTCATAGAATTGTCTAAAGGTTACATTTATTTCTTCAGGATCCACAGTCAGATCTCCCTTAGAATTTTGCATTAATGCTCTTTCTGATTGTAGCTGTTTAATTCTCCAGGCCAGGAGTCTGCCTGGTTCTATTTCATACTTACTGACCGCCAGAGGCGGTGCTTTAGCACTGGATATCTTCTGTCTCGCGCATGCGTAGGTCGAATATTTATATCAACAAAGTCACATGTGACCTCGTATGACCCCGGAAGGCATAAGTTCCGGTGCTGTCAACGAGTTCAGTCCTTTTTATCTTCTCGCTGCACAGGTTACTACTTTATAGTAGAGTAGAAGCCAAGCTAGCTTACTGAAAATTAAGATTCTAGCTCATCGCTACCTGTAGCCTTGTGATCGTCTCGATCGGAGCTGTGGGCTAGAAAAACGCCCGCCCTCCAAAGGCTGCGACGAGCTAGCTGTCCGCCCTCCCAAGGGAGGGGACCGCGGTGTTCACCGCTCGGACCCTAGGAGCTCCGGATAAAGAGCGGACGCTCCTGCACGTCAGCCGGTGAGATCGCTACCATTTATCGCTGATTGTGCTATATATTCTCAAACTAATGAGATAATTGTGTACATCCAGTTAGCTGAGTGCTTCCGTTCAAGCTAACTGTTACTGCACTAGTGAAGAGAGCGTCCCCGCCCCCCTCTCACTACATACATTTGTTTCCTTACCTGATTCTATCATCCAGTGAGCTGAGTGCTTCCGTTCAAGCTAACTGTTACTGCACTAGTGAAGAGAGCGTCTCCGCCCTCCTCTCACTACATACACTTGGTACCCTACCTGTTACATCGTCCAGTTAGCCCGTTCAAGCTAACTGTTAC
>CALSBZ010046772.1:337478-365931 GCA_943591055.1 Gobionotothen gibberifrons
GGGACAGGCAGGGGGTCCAGGAGATGGCAAGACGGGAGTCGCAGGTACAGAACAGGTCAGGGAGGAGGCGAGGCAGAATGGTCAGGGACAGGCAGGGTCGGAACCGGGAGAGCAATCTGGAGGTAAACGCGGGAAAGACTGGCATAATGCAAAGTACGATCTGGCACTGAGGTGAAAGTGAAGTGAGCCTAAATACTAAATGACTGATGAGTGAAACAGAGTGAGAGAGAGACAGGGTGTGGCTAACAGGTGAGACAGGTGAAATGGAAAACTACTAGTGAATGATGGAGCAGACTGTGACAATTGATAAACAACTATTTTACTCAAAATTCAAATTTAAACATTTTAATATTAGACATGAATTACAAATATATATACAGTGTTAGTCATATATTACACTACTTTTGTGAACCAAAGACTTTGGTAAACCAAATCTAAAACACCAGAAAAATAGATGACAGGAGTAAGTCTGTTTTCACAAGAGTTTTGAAGATTTCAAAAAAATCGGATGTCAAATGTTCAGCTTTAGAGCAAATTATCTAATCACACAGTGCTTTAAGGTGAGTGACTTTATACCAAGAACAGAGACTGTCCTGAACACTTTGATATGTAACACACGGGGTGCCATGTATAACAAGTACATTTAGATTTTAAAAGGTGATTTAAGGAGACATCTAAAAAAGACTCAAGAGGGTTATTGCGCCATTTTTGTATTACTATAATGAACAGCAATACGTTAGGTGCATTCTTTATCACCAGGATACAGTTAGTTTGTTTATTTATTCAATACAGCCTATATCGAGCACATACATTATGCATTGATGTTGAAGTACTTAGGCTATGCCACTTCCGGGTCCCGGGGGGCTAAAGCTGGCAGCGAAGTAGCCCCAGAGATAACTCTTTCTTCATATTTTAGCCTTACTGAAGGCTAACCTAAATACGGTGCTTTTCTACAGATTACCTTACCACTGCACTGGTAAGGTAAAACTAGGCCGATTAATAAGATGTGAAGTGCTTTGTAACTTTGACCCGCTTGAATGAATACACACAAAGTACGAAGAAAGAGTTATCTCTGGGGCTGCTTCGCTGCCAGCTGTAGCCCCCCGGGATCCGAAAGTGGCGTAGCCTAAGTAGCCTACTTCAACAACATCAATGCATACGAATGTGCTCGAAATAGGCTGTATTGAACAAATAAACAAACACAAACAAACTGTATCACTATAGCAGTGGCAGTTCTACGGGGTGGCAGCTGCCACCTCAGAAAAATGCCTTGCCACCCCAGCTGGCAGCTTTGTTTTGAAAGAAAAGTTGTGGCTCATCGGACATTTTATGAGAGAAAATCTCTAATGTCCGAGTGCAAGTGAATGCAGCACAATGCGAGCCTTGTAACCCCTCCCCCGGCCCTGGCGCGAGCGTGGAAATATGATTGGCGGCGATTCCATTTGAACGGGGGACAGCGCAAAACGAGAAGCATTTCGGATCCAAGTAGACGGAAGGAATGATGTATTTGCGGTCAGGGTCAGGGTATGGCTGGGGTAGGCTACAGCCATACCAAGAAATGGCTTAGCCCCACCTTAGCCCCACCATGAAAAATGATGTTAAAGTAAGCAAAATAAAGTCCGCCAACTCGCGCGGAGTAAATTGCACAGACAGCAGTAAGTAAGATTGATTTCAGAAGCCACTTGTCTGGAAATACCGAAGACTAGAAACGGTTTTGAAAACTTTTGTCACGTAGTGATCGTCTTCTCAATAGAACATCTTTGATAATGTCTTCTGGCCAATCAGAATCACGATAACGCTGTGGTGTTGTTGCAGGAAGTCCCGACGGAGAATACTTTTGCTGTAGTACATCTCTATATACATCGATACAACATTACGCGTTGATAGAAATCAACACGTAATGAAATAAGACCCCACGGTTTGATGATTGATAGGTGTGTGGGTTGTCTTTCATTTTGACACACAGAACAATGGGGGCTATCCACCCTTATCCACAATGTAAAGTAATTCACACAGCCTCTTCCCTCTTCTCTCTGTGAGGAGCAGCAGGTTCAGCTTTCAGAACAAAGTAACAACAAACTAAAATGGCATTCATTTTTTTAAATATGTCGTGTAGTAATAGATTTTTTTATTTTTCTTCTCAAGAGAGTACCAGAATGTGTATTTTGTGTTAGAATCCCCCCAGACCCCCCTGCAGGGGTTGGGTTTTCAGCATGTCAACTCTTTCACTTGTGTGGAAATTGCAGGATTGGCTCCAGGTCGCACAAATGTGCCTTTTTATTTCATACAGTTCCATTTGGATTGAGACAGGGAAATAATCTAAACCTCACGCGTGGCGTTTCACTGTCAAGGGGAGCGTGTATGTAATTACATTGCAAATACTGACTTGAGCCCCACCACTGTATGGGTTAGCCCTACCATAGATTACCCAACAAAGATACTCTGGAGCCGCCACTGTTTGCAGTCTACAATGACAGAGAAGAGCCTGTCAAGTTTGGCTACTCAGCATTGAATCAAAACGCACCATAGCTTTAAATCTTAATAAGTTTGTGAGGCGTTTTGCTGAACAAGATGGTAATCACCACATTCAGCTGTAATAGGCATGCCAACTTGATGCTCTGCTCACGGATGAGTTGATGATAATAATAAACTGTTAAGATGATGACCTTACGTGTGTATAATATTTTTCTTCTTTGTGGGGTTCAGTTTCAAGTCCTGAGAGTCAAATATGACGGTGTGTAAAAATTCACTGCCCAGCCAAAAAAAAGTAACCACTTTGATTTAACTAGGCCAGTAGCTAAGGACTTTCCACTGGATAATAACTGCTGCGATGTATATGTTTTGGCTGAATACACGTTTTTTAACCCTAACTGATGCAGTTAGTCACTTCTTTAATGTTTGTTCTTTCTGATGTAAAGTCAAGGTTGTGACTGTTTGCAATGAAGTTGTGGGGCGCTGAACTGTTCCTTTGATTCTTTTGATATATGATAGTAATTACTTGTCTTTCAAATTTGAAGGAGGGTGAGTGTGACGGAGCGGGTCACAGAGTGACTGACTCCGCCACTGACAGCCGACACACACACACACACACACACACACACACACACACACCAAACATTTCCTGCTCTCTTCCGTCAAATGAACCATGCCATTTATTATTTATTGTGCGTTTGTTAATTTGTTAAATCATTATGTTAAGAGGTGGTTAACCTGTTTATGTTTGGGTCGGATTTTTATGTTGAAATGTGCTTTGGAGTTTAATTGTTGTCACCTGTTGACGGTAAGCCTGGTGGGAGGGGCTATGGGTTAATAAGGGACGGGGTTTGGCCCTGGAAGGGGAACTCGGGGAATGGTGCAGAGAAGGCAACAGCTGAACACGTCTACTCTCCGGGAGTGATGGACGGTCTGATTTGAAAGTTTTTTTTGTTTGTTTAAGTTGTGCTGGTTTGCTATTATTTTTTTTTTGCTGCTGTAAATAAAGTTTTGGAGCTTACCCAACCGACTAGGCCAGTGTTTTCGGACGGACAATTAGAACCCCGTCACATATGGTGTCAGAAGTGGGATGGCTAGTCGGAGGAAGCTGGGCGACGTTATGGAGCGGCGCACGGGACTACGATACCGGCGTCAGCAGCAGGAGGAGAGCGCGGCTGCCGGGTCGGAGCGGGCATGGGAGACGGAGGACGGGTCCTGGGTGGGCCCAGCGGCTCCTGCGGCCTCGGGGTCGGCCAGTGAACCAGGGCGAGAGGGGTTCCGGTTGGCGGAGCTCCGGGACCTACAGACTTCTGTTCCGGTTGGTGGTCCGTTTCCACAATCGGACTCCGATGGCCAGCCTGATCGGCCGGCGCCTGGGTGGAGGCACTGTGCGGTACGGAGATTCCACAGTGCCAGTGCGTTGCGGTTTGGACGCATTGCCAAAGCGTGGAGGTGGCTGATTGCCTTTCCAGGTTGCCGCACATCGCCAACCTTGGGGAGGGGGAGGATAATGTGACGGAGCGGGTCACAGGGTGACTGACTCCGCCACTGACAGCCGTGTCAGTCACACACACCAAAAATGTCCTGCTCTCTTCCGTCAAATGAACCATGCAATTTATTATTTATTGTGCGTTTGTTAATTTGTTAAATGATTATGTTAAGAGGTGGTTAACCTGTTTATGTTTGGGTCGGATTTTTATGTTGAAATGTGGTTTGGAGTTTAATTGTTGTCACCTGTTGACGGTAAGCCTGGTGGGAGGGGCTATGGGTTAATAAGGGACAGGGTTTGGCCCTGGAAGGGGAACTCGGGGAATGTTGCAGAGAAGGCAACAGCTGGGACGTGTTGGAGAGATTGTTGCAGAGAAGGCAACAGCTGAACACGTCTACTCTCCGGGAGTGATGGACGGTCTGATTTGGACGTTTTTGTGTGTTTGTTTAAGTTGTGCTGGTTCGCTATTTATTTTTGGTGCTGTAAATAAAGTTTTGGAGCTTACCCAACCGACTAGGCCAGTGTTTTCGGACGGACAATTAGAACCCCGTCACAGTGAGTAAGCATCTTGAGGAACATTCATCATTAACTCCTCCAAAAAATATAATTTATTTAATAATAAATGAATATGTGAATCATAACAGTGATTGACAGCTGATATGAATAATATGATTGTTAATACTATCATATTCATACAGACAAACATCGATGAGACAGTTAATTAATGTACTTATTGCAGCAGTCTGCATAGATTTGGTACCCATGCTGGTCTAACAGTGAAACAAACTCATTCAGTTATTTTTCAGTTAAAATTCATTCAATTAAGTCTGCCACCTTATATATTTATATTTAAGGCTTTACTGATGTGCCACAATAATGTCACCTAATTTTATTGAGTTAAAATATCAATATTGTGGCTTTCCAAGTTAACATTGATTGATATGACGGCAAAAACGGCACATTAAACAAACCATCATGCTCTTACTTTGAAACCTTGAAATCCGGAAATGTCATCATCAGCGGGCCATCACGTGGTTTCCGAAAATAACCGAGTGACACGAGCAGATTTCGATCGAGACAGGCGGAAAGTTTGTCTCAAAACTCCCCTCCTCGACTCCTATCCTCGAGACTTAGTCCCGCCCACAGGAGATGCGAGCGGAGGACTGAGGAGGGGAACCGAGGAGAGAGGAGGGGAAGCAGCAGGCGGTTAGAGAAATGAGAACTCCTCTCCTCTGAGCGGTCATTTTAAAGAGACGTCCATTAATGATGACAGGAGGCACAGCAGCCCTCTGTCTCATGGACAGATGTGTTCATGACGACTTATATTTACTTTTAATTAATTGAGAGTGCGGTATAATGAGACAATAACAGGCTACAGATGCGGACACACACACACAAATATATTTATATAAATATTAGGGCTGTCAAGTTAACGCGTTAGTAACGCATGTGTATTTTTTGTCCTCGGCCGCCCCGTAGTTTCAGAGCGCATCGAGTTTAAAATACTATATAAAATACTACTAAAATCTACACGCCAGTGACGGCGCCAGAGATTTTCTCTAGGGGGTGCTGTGGGGTAGCTTGACGTTTCATAGAGGGTGCTCAAACATTAAGGGTCTCCCATTAATGCACCAGTGCTACAGTTGAATTTGCAACACTCCCCACATGCACACACAGTGCGCCCGCGACTGTTACAATGAAGGCTCGATAATCAGCTCACGGCATATAGGTGTAAGCAGGGGTAAAGTGCTATTTTTACAAGTGGGGAGTGGACCTCACCTCCTATAGGGGGGTCCTCACCTCCTCTAGTGGGGTCCGGGGGCATGCTCCCCCGGGAAGATTTTTTTTTAAATATTGAAGTTAAAAGCATCAATCTGGTGGACTTTGAGAGCAACATGAGGAGATCTATGGATACATCTTTCAACACCCATATGAAACAGAACTGTAAACAGATTTTCAATTTCTTTATAGATATTTTACAAATCACTATCACCTATTAAAACAAACCGTTTGAGACCCACTGAGATAACTTAGACTAAAGTGAACTATCTAAACACAGAGAGAGTCCTTTACTTCACCTGAGCTGAGGTTATCTGAGACTCTCAGTCTGACAGGAGAGAATTCTCCCTCCACCTTGTTGAAAAAGCTCCTTATATCCCAACCCAGTCTCACGGCATTTCGTGTTATAGTCACGACATTTAATCTATTGATTCGTGGTCACCAACACGATTATCCCCTTTTTTTCGTGCCACACAGAACGACTTTAAAAGCAATGTATTTCTACTGGTAATGTGTTTCGTGCCTGCAACACGTATTTTTCTCCGGTTGGGTCGTGGAAGACCGGAAGCTGTGTGGTTCATAAAAACATGTTCTTACTCAATATCAAGCCACAATTATTGCTTTTATTTAAAATCGTATAATTTCGGACTTTTGTTGCCGTCTGTGAGGAAAAAAAATGGGGCTCAGAGCCTCAGGATACTGAAATCTGTATTTTTTAAATCTTTTTTTCCTCCTAATTTGTTATTCTTTTCAAAATAACACACTGTTATTTACTCACCAATAACACACAATTATACTTGTTTTTATTTATTGGTTTATTTCCATAATCTCTGGGTTTTTTGCCGTCCGTCAGGAACTGAATTTCAAAATAAAAATGACCGGAAACAGACGTAGGCCTGTAAGGGACATTTCGAGCATTTTCGAGTTTAGGATGGCTGAACACACTACACTAAACAGACGGAAACAGACGTAAGCATTTCGAGTGATTACCCAAGATCCTCAGCTATGGTTTAAGATCGCTGATTGGATGTTTTAGCCGCAATGCATGTTGGGATTTGGTGTTTATATGATGTGAAATCGGAAAAACATTAAAAAATAATCAAATAATACTTAATTCCGAGTGTTCTTGCATTTCTCTTTGAAAGTCATCACATAACGGCATTGTAATACACGGTTTGGCTGCATTACATATTACATATCTGCCGTAGTTCTTTATTTATAGAGCCCTGATGAGAAGACCTTTGGAAAAACTGGAAGCAATGCCGCCGAAACTGAATACTTGACGTGGATAATAAATATATCAACAATTAAACAACATCTTCAATTTCTCTTCACACAAAACGTCTCCTTGCAGTATCAACACTAATTCGGCTGACTTTTACATTTGATCTAATTCGTAGATAGGTTATATTTACACCATAACGGTGCACAGCTGATATAAAAGGACTTGTAGTTTTTAAATATATTACTGATTTTCTTTGAATATAAGAATGTAAATACTGAGTCTGAAATAATATAGCAATATGCTGTAAAATTATGTGAAAACATGAATAAAACTACACATCTTCAGATGTTGTACATACATAAGTCTCCTACACTAATAATACAAAGTTATTATGGCTGTGTGTACCTTGTGTGCACCGCCTAGTGGTTAAAGCACGTTATTTAATTATTGTTTTTATGTGTTATATTTGATTAAAAAAATATTAAGAGTACATACTTTCATAGGGGGAAAGTAGAAGGTCAATGATAGAAATATAGAATATAAAAAATCAAGAAGATACTATAAGTGATCTCTACAATAAAACAGTTTAGTGCAGGATGTACAAAGATATTAATAGGAGGAGGTGCAAAACAGAAAAACGAATTAACCTTTATTTAAACATTACATAATACTTTAGATTAAGGTCTTCTTTTAAATAAGAAAACAACTTTGGGGATATCTATCTACAGATAAATATTAAGCCTGACAAAGTACTTAACGTCTAATATATTGCTTTCCTGCAATGTTAACTATGTTGAAGCACTTATTTTAACTGATATTATACATATGAATTATAATCTTATGTATGTAGATAGTATAAGAAATGTGCAGAATATGACAGTTTAATGGTGGAGGTATACACACATAACCTGTTGAGGAACCAGTGACCCAAGATTTTCATTCATTGCATACTGTAACTACACCGTAGTAGAAAATCTTGAAATCTTGAAAGGGATGTGCAAAATAGCCATAATATACAGTCTTTAATTAACCATTAGTAGAGAATAACGAGTAATGAATATACTTTATTACTCATTTCCATTCATGTCAATTGCAGATAAATGTTTAGTCTTCTCAAGCACCAACTATCAAATATCTCTCCTGATTGTTGGCACTTGACAATCACCTTCCCTGAATTTTACTCAGTAGTGTAGTGTCTTCGGCCATCCTAAACTCGAAAATGCCTGAAATGTCCCTTACAGGCCTACGTCTGTTTCCGGTAAAAAAAAAATTGAAATTCAGTTCCTGACGGACGGCAAAAAACCCCGAGATTATGGAAATAAACCAATAAATAAAAACAAGGATAATTGTGTGTTATTGGTGAGTAAATAACAGTGTGTTATTTTGAAAAGAATAACAAATTAGAAGGAAAAGAATATTTAAAAAATACAGATTTCAGTATCCTGAGGCTCTGAGCCCCATTTATTTTCCTCACAGACGGCAACAAAAGTCAGAAATTATACGATTTTAAATAAAAGCAATACTTGTGGCTTGATATTGAGTAAGAACATGTTTTTATCATGGTTTTTATGAACCACACAGCTTCCGGTTTTCCACGACCCGACCGGAGAAAAATACGTGTTGCAGGCACGAAACACATTACCAGTAGAAATACATTGCTTTTAAAGTCATTCTGTGTGACACGAAAAAAAGGGGATAATCGTGTTGGTGAACACGAATCAATAGATTAAATGTCGTGACTATAACACGAAATTCCATGAGACTGGGTTGTATATCCGTTAGCTTGGCTAGTTAGCACCAGATGCTAACCACAACGATCTCCGGTAGATACCCACCGGTGCGCACGCTCTCTCTCTGGCGCGCGCGCACGCACACAAAATGGATCGTGCCACACACACACACACACACACACACACACACACACACACACACAGAGCAGAACTTGAATGAAACACAGAGACCCAGAAGTAAGCTACTTGTACTCACGAGGCCTATTATTTGCAGAATCCCTCTCGCTTTCAGGTGGTTTTGATTGAGTGTCCACACGTTTAAGGACTAAAAAACGATCCATTTTTTACTTTGATGTTAGCAAATAATTTGGCGCTCTAGCTAACAGGAAGTCACTCAAGTGTCACAAAGTAATTTAGCCTATGGGTAGGTCAAAAATCGATCACCTGTGTTGGCTTTATGTTTTTGGTCAAACATTTGTTTGTTTCATATTTGCATTCATGTAATCAATAATTGTTCTAATTTAATTTAATAAAAAGAATGATAATAATTTTCGGGAAAAAAACTAAAAAAACATATATTTCTTGGGGGTGCTTAGGGGGTGCTTTGGCAATCCTGGGGGGTATTGTTAGCATCTGGTGCTAGCTAGCTGCGCTAACGGATATAAGGAGCTGTTTCAATGAAAACAGAGGAGCGACATTTCGCCGACAACTGCACCGAGCACTTGACTTTATGCAGGTAGCCAGACAGTGGGACATTGTATGAAAAGTCAGCACAATCAGCACGGATTGTGCGCGCAACATGATTGCAGCGTCCAGGCAGCTCCCGTTCGAGCATATGCCTTGAGTTGCACAATGCTCCAACGATCCATTACGCACACACACGCGCGCGCACACACACTTTGTATTGTATTATTGTATGAGAGAGGTTCCAGGTTGAATTGAGGCGATTATTTGTAATGTCCAGAGGTTGTTGTGTTTAATATTCATGAGAATATTTGTCATTGTTCAAATGATAATAAACATTTGCATAAAGCATATTTGTCCACTCATATGTTGATAAGAGTATTAAAAACTTGAAAAATATTCCTCTAAGGTACATTTAGAACAGATACAAAATGTGCGATTAATTTGCGATTAAACGCGATTAAATATTTTAGCCCTAATAAATATATACAATTTAAAGTATGAGAGCACTCTCATAATAACGTAACACAATCAGAGACTGGATATATCCCCCCCCCCCCCCCTCTCTCTGGTCGCTGAAATGGGGAATTGAAATTACGGGCCAAAAGTTGTATTTACAAGTATTAAAAGTAAGCATAGGACACCAAACCAACTGAGACCCGTCTGTCCGCCGCATCTACACACTGTACCACACACACCTACACACTGTACCACACACACCTACAGCTCCTAAAGCATAATCAGGCTACAGCCGTTGTGTATTTTATTCTGTGAAGCACTAAATGGTCTTAGAAAAATATCGACTCTTTGTTTGTAGATATCTACTAAACTAAAGCAAATAAAGAGAGTAGGCCTGTTATACTGAGTGATATATATTATACACACTTCTCTGCTTTCTGCACGGACCTCACAGATGTTCTCTCTGGAAACATCGCGACGCGATGAAAGCAGTTTCTAAAATAATATCCAGGGGATGCATGCAGAGCTGTCATTGGCTGAGATAAGTCCGGCCGTGCGTCACGGCTCCACCGTTCCCAGAGTCGCGTAAGTGATGTCACCATTGTGTTCCTCCACTAAGAGATAGCTAAGATCAGCGCCATATAGATATCATCTATCTATATGGCGCTGGCCAAGATAAGATAACTTTAACAAGATGCCTGTGTGCTTAGTACCAGGTTGTTATCATACCAGCAATAGGTCTTGCTCGTTATTTCGCTTCCCGTCTGATGAAAGGACCAGGAGTGGCTGGATCAAGTTAGCTACCTAGCTAGTAGCTAGCACGTTAGTTAGCATTACAGCCTTGTCATTTTTATTAGCCTTAACATGAAGTAACATCAAGTAACCCAACATGTTAAACAGTAAGAGTAGTAGTCATATTTCGTGAACGCTTTGAAGAGTACTGTCACAGTGGTGTGATCATTCTATAATACACCATTTAAGCCTGGGGGAGAAATGCTAACGCTAACGCTAGCATCGGCAATCGCCGATCTTTTCTACTTCATGCTATCTGCACAAATGGTTGACATTAAACATTAAAAAGACCGGGCAGTTCAGAGAGAATCAAAGGCAGGCAGGCAGCTTTGCATGACATTCTTCTGGACGTGTTTCATTGTGGTGATAGTGAGGGTAGTCAATCCTTTTGTTGACAAGACAGTAGTGACGGCCATCTTGGTGACGTGTGTTGTTCTGCGAGACCAGAGATGTAGTTCATTGAGCGTTTCACACAAACAAATGTGTTACTTCACAGTTTTACGACACATTTTAATTTTTTTGACAAACATCATATGTGTCATTCGTGGCACAATTCAAACGGGATCGAAAGATGACTGTTCTCTCTCCATTGACTTCAATGTATAATTTTCCGCTTCCGGGGTCCCATGAGCTCCCTCGGAAGGGGAGGGACTTCGCCTCTCTATTTAGAGAAATGAGATGTCCTTCAAAATGGCGCGCTGAAATTCATTTCCGGGTCACTACCGGAGGACCGAGGAGTCGAGGAGGGGAAATTTGAGTATTGAGAAGCCTCTACTGTGTGTAAAAAGACGATCCACAAGCAGAGATTTGAGATCCACAAGCGCATTTTTGGTTGACAAATACAAAATGGATTCACAAATGCCTGATGTTAAAGAGATATTCACAAATTCCTTTTGTTTATTTGTAAATTCATTATAGTATTCACAGATCTTTTTTTTATTTGTAAAAATATTTTGCGTAGGCTATTTGCAGATCCATTTTACATTAGCAAATGTATTTGTGAGTTTGTAAATCTTTTAAATGCATTTGTGGATGTTGTTTTACATTTACAAATCACATATTTACACACAAATTATTTTTATGTTCACACAAATATTTATGAGACAAATCTATGCCCATACGTATTCAAATATATGGTGCTTACTTGGGCCATTCTGCATAACGAGTACTTTACATTTTGATAAATAATATTATTTGTCATGCTAATATTTCTTTAATTGTACTGCAACACAATATGAATGCAGGACTTTTACTTGGAGTGTTTTTACACTGCAGTGTTGTTACTTTTAAATACCAGAGTAGGCTACTTTTTCCACCTCTGCAAACAATATAAAGTAGAAAAAGCATCTTACCATTGCTCTAATGGAGTTGCACTTGATGTGAAGCTCTGGTCCTTCTGGAGGTCCCCGCTGCCCCCCTACCCTCCATATGGAGGCTGAGGATTCTTTAATAAAGTTGGTGTTTTTGCTCCAACACTCCCGGTGCAGCAGAGGATGCAGTCCCGGAGCTGCAGGCGGAGGATGGGGGTCACAGGCCGGTGCTCTGCCTCCAGCTCGGCTCCGGCAGCAGGGAGCCTTCTCCCGGTCCCGGCTCCATCTGATCGGGGAGGATCATCTGCCGCTGCGCTATCAGCTACACTCCCGTCTGACAGGGGGGGTGGGCGGGGGGTAAGCGACAGATCATGTACATTGTACAGGATACATAGAGACTTTTCCGAAATGATGATGTTATTTTAAGGTGACGACATGTGGGAGAGGACAGTGTCATCATGGATGGTCACGGTTCATCCGGTATGCCTAACGCTTATCTCCGAGTATGGAGCCTACTGTGCAATGTGCACTATGCTTGTGTCAAGAGAGTGGACAATAATACAGTTAGGCCTATGTCCCCATTATTGCACCATTAATGTTATAAAGATGGGGATATAAGGATTCAGACTCACCTGCGGTGCTCCTCACAGCGGAATCTCAGCCTCCTCAGTCCGGCAGCGGAGACGGTGCGCTTGGTTCGCCTGTAACGATGTGCGGCATGTTACGTAGTAAACGTGGGCGGGGAGACCCGGTTAAATAAAGTGCAAGCGGCACGTGAGGCGGAGGGGGGAGGGGAGGGGAGGGGAGGGCAGGGGGGGGGTGACGTCACTGTCAAACAGCTGCAGGTGGCAACCATGCAGTCACCGTTATAGATGTAGGAAACATGGTGGGACGTATTCAGGTGCATTAGGGTGACCAGACGTCCCCGTTTTCCGGGGACAGTCCCCGTTTGTATTGGCCTGTCCCCGGTTGAAACTGTCCCCGGAAATGTCCCCGTTTTTTAATATAGGCCTACGTTAAAAATACATAGCAAGGTGAAATAAAACGTTTCATGTCAGGAAACACTGGGTAAACAGACTGTGGTCAAGCCAGCCCCCACTTCGGAAAACACAGTCAAGCCAGCCCGCACGTTGTATTGCGGTGCGCGAATATCCTATGCATTACGGTAGAGGGGCATGTAAAAACAGCCTTCAAAATAAAAGCGTTTACACGGTCAATAACAAATATACCTAAAAAACACAAACATATTCATATATACTGGAGCTTCAATTAAGAAATATGTACAATATAATGTGATCAATAATAATTTAAAACAAACTACATATAACTATCACATTATAACTGAGTGAATCAAATCAAATCAAATCAATTTTTATTTATAGAGCACATTTTAAGCCCAAAGTGCTGTACTGTACATACAATAAAAATGCTTTACAATAAAAACACTTTACAACAAAAACAACAGCACAAATACAGAATAACACACAGCGAAATGCCGCTCTGACTAGAAGGCCAGAGAGAAGAAGTGAGTTTTAAGTGTGGATTTAAGAACCCATAGGGTCTGGGCCGACCTCACATGGAGGGGCAGAGTGTTCCAGAGCCTGGGGCCAGCTGCTGCGAAGGCTCGGTGCCCTCGGGTTTTGAGCCTGGTCTTAGGCACTACCAGCAGCAGCTGGTCAGCAGACCTTAAGGCTCTGGGGTGTAGCGCTGGAGGAGTTCGGCTATATAGGCCGGAGCCAGCCCATTTAGTGCTTTAAAAACAAATAAAAGGAGTTTAAAATCAATTCGGAACCGAATTGGAAGCCAGTGCAGTGAGGCCAGAATTGGGGTGATGTGGTCACGCTTTTTGTGGCCCGTAAGAAGACGTGCAGCGGCGTTCTGCACTAGCTGCAGGCGTCTAATTGAGGCCTGGTCCATACCCACATACAGACGATTACAGTAATCCAACCTTGAGGTAACAAAGGCGTTGATAACCCTTTTTTCTTGACAGAGGGGAGGATGTTTTTTTTTAGGGAGCCCAGAGTATCAACTGGGGAGGCTGGAGATTGGGGTCCAAAAAAGATGACCTCAGTCTTACTCTCGTTGAGGTTGAGGAAATGTTGGCTCAGCCAGGATTTGACCTCTGTCAAGCAGTCCATCAGTAGCTGTAAAGAGTTTTCATGGGAATTGAGAGGTAGATAGATTTGCACATCATCTGCATAACAATGGAAGGGGACATTGTGTTTTGTGAGGATTGAACCCAGGGGAAGCATGTAAAGTAAAAACAGGATGGGGCCCAGAATCGAGCCTTGGGGAACCCCACAGGTGAGAGGGGCTTTGGCAGAGGAGAAGGCACCCAGTTGCACTGAAAAGCTACGGTCTGTCAGGTAGGACCTGAACCATGCAAGGGCATAGCCTGTGATGCCAGCGGACTGTTCAAGCCGTGACAACAGGATGCTATGGTCCACTGTGTCGAAGGCAGCTGTCAGGTCTAACAGCACCAAGACAGCTGGGCTACCTGAGTCGGCGGCTAGGAGCAGATCATTAAAAACTCTTAAAAGGGCTGTTTCAGTGCTATGCATAGGTTTAAAGCCAGACTGAAACTTTTCATGGATTCCATGCGTAGTTAAAAAAGACTGCAGCTGGGCATAGACTACTCGCTCCAGAACTTTGGATATAAAGGGTAGCTGGGAGATGGGCCTAAAATTTGCGAGAATGGAAGGGTCGAGATTTTTCTTTTTAAGTAGTGGCTTTACCACGGCATGTTTGAAGGCAGCTGGGACACATCCTGAGCCAAGAGAGGTATTTAAAAGTAATAAAATACTTGCTCCAACTGAATTAAAAACATCTCTGAGAAGGCGAGAGGGAATGCTGTCTGAGCTGCAGTTTGTCGGCCGCAGGTGCTTGACCACATCCGAGAGAGAAGAGAGGGACACAGGCTCAAAGTGGTCGAGGACAGCAGGGCACAGAAAGGGAGCAGGATCTGGGGTAGCACTAGTGTGGGCTAGCCTAAGAGCAGATACTTTTTCGATAAAAAACGTGAGGAACTTATCACAGAGAGTGATAAAATCACAGAGTGAATGTATTTTTTGTAAGTATACAGTTATGAAGACATATCTGACATTTCCACTGGGTGACTAATTTCAATTGATGTTGACACCATCTCACAACACTCCTAAAATAACATTACTTTCTGAAGCACAATTTAAAATGTATGCTGTTTAAAATCTCACATTAGATCTATTGTCCATCTATATTTTGATTATTATTTAATGGAAACCGTCCATAATCAAAGAGTCATTCGAAGTCAATCAAATACTTATTTCACTTCAGGGTGATAGCAGGAGACCCCATCTAGTCAAACATACCTCATTCACACCAATGGTGTTTCAGGGCCGGCCCGGAGCTAGAGCTTGAAAAGCACCGGGTTTTCCTCTTCACACCGCAGCTGAGCAGCCTCTTAGCTCCGGAATCCGGTTCATTTCGAGCACCAAAAAATTGTCCGGCCAGAGCAAAAGCACCACATACGTCACGCTTACGTCGAGGCGGGGGCAGAGGCAGGATCAACTCCTGAACCACAACAGAAAGCCCGCGTTTTATCCAGTTTGTACACAACGATAGAGAAACTTAACAAGAGTTTCAGAGTTTCTGTCATAGACTGTATATATAAAGGTTATATCTCTCACAGGCTCCGCCCTCTACTGGACTCTATGGGTACTACCTTATCATGCAAGCATTCACCTACTGAGATTTCTATGGACGTAGCCGGCCCCGGGGCGGGCCTACCTGAATGCGTGCGCATCTCACTTCCGTATAAAAGGAGGCCTCGCCTCCTGACCACTATCCTTTACTCTTCAGCGAGCGTGAGCCTAGCACTGAGTCCGAGACGTTTTATTTTTTAGAGAGAAAGGAAGAAAGAGAAAGACAACGAGTATTTTTTGGAATTATGCCCTGGCTTAAATAGCGGGCGCCAATCCCCACCATCTCTGCTTCGAGTGTTTGGGGGACCAGGATATGGCCGAGGAGGCTTTTCACATTCGCCATTCCTTCCGAGTCCGGCGTCCATGGAAGTCCACCGCCCAGGGCTGTACTCTCCCTGGATGATGATCATGGCGGCGGGTGTGTGGGCTACTCGCTTATTGCTAGAGATGCCCCCGCCTCACCAGGTCAGAGGGCATTTTTTCCAAAGAGGACCGTGTTGATCTCCTGGGAGCCCCCGTCTTTACGGAAGGGCTCTTTGGAAGAAACACTGTCCAACACTCCCCGTCCCCTGCTGTAAACCCCAGTATAGGGAGCCAGCAGGTGGGCGTGTGCATGTGAGTGGAATAAACCGTGTGCTGTCAAAGCACTGTGCGGGTTCAAGAGACGCTATTGCCGGCGTGCTGTTGTCAGAAAACACACCTTGCCTGGTATAATAGCTCCGATTAATGCATTTCACCGTTGAATGGGAAATACAGCGTTAATACGGGGGCGCGCGGCCCTCGTGAGAGTGGCTGCGGTGCGTTCAGGGACCTCCGCAGGAGAACGGTGTTTTACGTTTGTAAACTCTAGTTCTAGAGTGATGTGTGTGTGTGAAAAATGCATTCAGTGAGAACGAGTACATTTATCCCAGAGTAAGAGTCATCTCTCTCCACAATTCCACTTTTTTCCCATAATGTCTGTTTCGAAGAGACGGCATTGTGACGGTGCACGCGGCCCCCTCTCCTGAGGACGGGCCGCGGTGCATTCAAAGACCTCAGTTGAGAGAAGAGTCACCACAGTGCGCACGTTTGTAAACTCTAGTTCTAGAGTGAGGGAGCGCGGCGCGACGGTGAGACGAAGGGAGAGGTGCCAGCACGGAGATCTCGTGCCCGCGGCGCCCTCCACCTCTTCGGCCCACCCCGTGGAACCGGCGTGTCGGCACTCACGGGGACGGGCTGCCCGTCTTCACGGATCTGACTGGCGGGGGGAGAAAATCTCTCCGCCCGGGACGAGAGGGCGAATTCCGCCTCCTCCCTGTATAATGCACAGATCACTACGTTTTCTAATGATCTGTATCCAAATCTGAGTGTCCTTTGTTTTCCACAAATGCTGCACTTACATACAATGTTGAGAGCGCTATGCGGTTACAGGGACATTATGGCCGGCGTATTACTGTCAGAGAACACACTACGCCTAGAGCAAAGACTCCAATTAATGCAGTTTACCGTAGTGGTAAAGGCTGCATTATGGTGGAGCCCGCACTCACACAAGAGCGCGTGGCGGTGCGTTCAGGGACCTCAGTAGAACACACTACGCCTATAAAGACTCCGAGTAAATGCTGTTTACCGTAGTGGTGAAAACAGCATTGTGGTGGAGCGCGCGCTCACACAAGAGCGCACGGCGGTGCGTTCAGGGACCTCAGTAAATAATCGGCCCTTTCTGTGTCGACCCTCCATAGGCAAATCTTCCCTTCACGGGGAGTTTTTGCGGCGGAACGGGTCACCAGAGAGTATCACAGCTTCATAGCTGCGGCCCCCCAGCTGAGGGTTGTCCATTAACACAATGTTATGGGGAATGGAAACTCAGCAGTGTACTAACAAGTGGATGGACAGGACGCTGAAACGGGGCTATTCACTCCAGTTTTGCAGCATCCCACCTCCTTTTATGGGCATGCGAGAAGAAATCTGTCTTCCCAGGAGGACATTGGTTTCCTCTCAGCAGAGATTCAGGCTCTGGTGCAGAAACAGGCTGTGTCTGTTGTGCACCCTCAGCACAGAGAAAATGGTCTTTATTCCATGTTCTTCCTGGTTCTCAGGAAGGCAGGGGAATTCAGATCTATTCTAGATCTCAGCAACATTGCCTGCAGGAAATTCTGCATGTTAACATTAAAACAGTTAATGGGGCTAGTGCAAACCGGGCGATAGGTTGACCACCATCGACCTGAAAGACGCATACTTTCATGTGGAAATTGCTCCGGCGCACAGAAAGTGTCTGCGTTTTTGCCTTCCAGGGGATAGCCTACGAGTACAACAGAGTACCGTTCGGCTACTCTCTATCCCCACGCACGTTCAGTAAATGTGTGGCCACTGCGCTTAAACCGCTGCGCGCCCATGGCATGAGAGTTTTTCTTTTACCTAGACGACCTCATAGTCATGGCCGGGTCCAGGGAACAGGCAAGGTTTTGCACAGCACAATTGATCACACACTTAACCAAGTTAGGCTTTGCGATCAATTGAGAAAAGAGCACCCCCATACCTCACCGACAGGCGTTGTATTTGGGAGTGGTGCTCGATGCAGGCGCACTACGTGCCACCCTGTCAGAGGGCAGAAGTGCGTCCCTTCTCCGGGCGGTTCACAGGCTGCGACAGGGGGCGACAGTGACAGCTTTAACTGTCATGCAGACTTTGAGTTTCATGACGGCTGCTCACATTGTGGTCCCGCAGGGGTTACTGCATATGTGCCGCCTGCAGAGGTGGTTCTCCAGCCTGCGTTTGGATCCCAAGAGGCACAAACGGTGGCTGGTGACCATCCCCCCCTCAGTGGAGGACAACCTCCGGTTCTGGGGTCTCCCGGGCACCTCCGGAGGGGGTCTTCACTGGGACGGGTAACCTCCTACATCACAGTGTTCATGGGAACAGGATGGGGAGGGACCTGCCTGAAGAGGGCTATAGGTGGGCGCTGGGCTCTAACAGAGTCTCGACACAGCAACCTCCTAGAGCTACGGGCGGTAGTGTTAGTCCTCCAGCATTTCATGCCCCTAATTCAAGGGAGACATGTACTGGTTAGGAGCGACAACAGCACCACAGTGGCTTATATCAACAGGCAGGGCGGAGTCCGCTCCGCCGCCTTGTTGGCCACAGCGGAGAGGCTGTGGTTATGGGCATCAGAGGTGGTTTTATCTCTGAGAGCCCTCCATATCCCGGGACTGGAGAACAGGGGGGCCGACCTCATGTTGAGGGGCGGCCCCCTGCCAGGCGAATGGACGCTTCACCCAGAGGTGGTGAAGCAGATCTGGGCCCAGTTCGGGAGAGCGGAAGTGGATCTGTTCGCCAGCCGGCGCAACAGCCACTGTGCCCTGTGGTTCTCCATGGCCCTGAGCGACAACCCGCCTTTAGAGGTGGACACGTTTGCACACGAGCCATGGCCAAAGAAGCTGCTATACGCCTTTCCACCACTGCGTCTCATTCTTCCTCTCCTGGGGAGAGTGAGGCGAGAACGTCTGGCAGTCATTCTGGTAGCGCCGGATCGCGTCGGGGCTCTGTGGTACTCAGAGATGACACAGATGAAGGTGGGCCAGCCCTGGGCAATCCCCCAGTTCTGGGGGGGCGATGTCTCAAGAGGCAGGTGCAATCGGGGCGTTACCCACTCTGGGCCGTCCTCTTCAGGCTTGGCTCCTGAGAGGGACAGGCTGAGACAGGGTGGATTGTCTGATAGCGTTATTCAGTCTATCCAGGCAGCTAGAGCTGGATCCACCACAGCCTGTTATAGGCCAAAGTGGCTGGGATTCCAGCGATGGTGTGAGGAGCAGAAAATAGAGCCCCTATCTTGTGAGTTTGGCTCTATTTTTTTTCCTTCTTACAGTTATTGGTGGACAGAGAACTAGCTCATTCTACTATAAAAGTGTATGCAGCAGCCATCTCGTCCTGTCATGAGGGATTCAACGGCAGGTCAGCCTTTTCACATCCACTGATGTTGCGGTTTTTACAGGGGGTCAGGAGGCTGCGCCCAGTAGTGCGCGCCTCCACCTCACAGTGGGACCTGCCGCTGGTGCTCGAGGCTCTGGTCACAGAACCATTTGAGCCTCTGGAGCTCTCCTCCCTGAAAGCACTGTCGTGGAAGACAGCATTGCTACTTGCCTTAAACGTCAGCCAAAAGAGTGTCCGAGTTAACCGCTCTGTCGGTGCACCCGAGCTGTTTACTGATTCGGGGTGACTGGAGCGGCGCGACACTCAGACCAAACCCCTCCTTTGTGCCCAAGAGCCTAAGGAGTGCGTTCAGGTCGAGGGTTATTCAGTTGGGGGGATTTAGTCTTCCTCCCCATGGTGGGGCCAGGGAAGCTAAATTATACCTCCTCTGCCCGGTGCGCGCGTTAGCATGTTATGTAGAGCGCACAGCTACCCTGAGACGCACTGAACAGCTGTTTGTGTGCTTCGGGGGCGGGGTGACTGGAAAAGCTCTGTCCAAGAAACGCCTGGCAGGCTGGCTTTGCAAAGGCATTGCACACGCCTACGAGCAGGCAGGGAGAGCCTGTCCCATGGGGGTCCGTGCGCACTCCACACGAGCTATGGCTGCATCAACAGCCTTATTCAACGGTGTGAGTGTGGAGGATATATGCACGGCGGCGTCTTGGTCAACGCCAGGCCCCTTCATAAAGTTTTATCTCTTGGATATGTCTGGCTCTTTCTCAACGTCTGTGCTTGCTGGGGCAACACAGGACTGGTGAGGAGGGGGGGGGCTGTTGGTCAGTGGGCATCTGACCCTCTCCCCAGGCGTAAATGCCCTTACGTTTCTCCGGACCCCTGGAGGGTCGCGGGGTGACGTGGGGTGCTCTGGGCCCTTTTCAGGGCTGGAGGGCTCCCCTCGCCTGCCTGGGGGCAGGAGAGGGAGAGCCCTCCATACTATAGTCCCTACACACTCTGCACGGGTCAGTGTTTGAGTGTGGGGACATAGGGGGCACTTGCGTTCTCCCCGTGCTCTTTAGGGACTCAGGAGGGAGAGTGCATAGTGAACCCATACAGGGCTGCAGGCTTTCCCTGTCTGCCTATAGGCGGACGCAGGGGGGCCCTCAGCACTGTTTTTCGAGCACACTTTTTTCGCGAGGCAAGCGCGTCAGGGTGTGCTCTATCAGCCGCAGCCCAGACTTCTCCACGGTTACAACCGAGGGAGAGGTGAGTGAGGCGCAGTGGCTGCTAAAGCCGGTCAGGGACAGTGAGGTGGAACGGTGTGCTGGACGACAGTGCGTGCATACATCGGGGCTCCGCCCACTGTACCCATAGAGTCCAGTAGAGGGCGGAGCCTGTGAGAGATATATAACGCCGGGTTACGTATTGTAACCCTTGTTATATTAACACAGGCGGAGCCCTCTACCTTGGGGCACTGTCTGTCCTATACCGCTCGCTGAAGAGTGGTGTAGGATAGTGGTCAGGAGGCGAGGCCTCCTTTTATACGGAAGTGAGATGCGCACGCATTCAGGTAGGCCCGCCCCGGGGCCGGCTACGTCCATAGAAATCTCAGTAGGTGAATGCTTGCATGATAAGGTAGTACCCATAGAGTCCAGTAGAGGGCTCCGCCTGTGTTAATATAACAAGGGTTACAATACGTAACCCGGCGTTTCTGCTCATGGTGAAGCAACGTGTCTGCGTGTTAAGGTGGAACCTGAGCATTCACGTTGATCACCTCTCATTATAACTAATTATAAATCTATAAAACTATATTAAACTTTACTTCACGTGTTCATTTGAGAACAGCTGTTACATACCTGGGTTAAGGTTACAGTTCATTTAAATGAAAGATACAACGTTACTCCACACTCATGGTTTAGTCCACCTTAAGAAATAAGACCGACCTCGGAAGCAGTTGTGTTTTAAAAAAACCTTTATTGACACGAGTACACTTTTTTTATAAGAATATAGTCTAAACCACAGAAATGACTCCGCAAAAGCTGCAGATAGAGCCATAAGAAATGAACGCAACTGATTTAATCCGCGCGGTTTGACTTTATGAAGCAGGCACGCAAATGGTAACGTCATGACGCAAACGATGACGCAATGACGCATTACCAGTGGACTCTGGGCTGTGTGAAAAGAGCCAGAGCTAAACCGAAGAACCGGTTCTGAACCTGAAAAGCTCTAACACGGTGCTTGAACCGGAGTTGCGTTGGTGTGAATGAGGTAAGAGAGAATCAGGACAATCTGATGTAGAGTTTCAAAATAAAATACCTTTGAAGTCTCATATATGAGCTATCATCCCTCTGTTTTTAGATAAGAATAAAACAAAAACTATCCTGTATCAAAGACTTATTTCACTTCAGGGTGATAGCAGGACACCCCATCTAATCACTCAGAGAGAATCTGGACAATCTGATGTACAGTTTCAAAATAAAAGCCCTTTGAAGTTTCTGTTTGTATCAGTAACAGTTCAAATGTTCGAATTACATTGAACCAGAATTGTCCCCCTTTTTTCCTTAACAGTGAAGACAATTGGATATGTTAATGATATATTGACCGCAAAACTCAAAATGTCCCCGGTTTTAATTTAGAAAATCTGGTCACCGTATGATTTGGGGGTACTTGTACTTTACTTTCATTTTTATTTTAAGCTACTTTATACTCTTCATTATATTTATTAGCCAATAATTTACTTTTTACTCTACTCAGAGGCGGTTCTAGGGTGGGGGGCGGAAACAGGGGCTAGTGCCCCCTTAACACTGACCAGGGACCCCCCTGTGGCCCCCCCTACAAAAAAAAAAGGTTACAATATTACGATTTATTGGGACTAAATCAAATCAGAGACCCGGATGCACAGTGGAGATTAAACTGTTCATTACCTTATATATAAGCAAATACTGTTCATATTTTTTTATTAAATTGTCACTTAAAGTTACTAAAACAGATACTCTAAATGAAAAAAACTACTGAAACAAAGGACTGTGACTAAAATGTACTAATCCAATCCAATCCACTTTATCTATATAGCACATATTAAAAACAGAGGGTTTACTGAAGTGCTTCACAGCCACATAACATTATAATAAAATATAATATTACAATAATAGATAAAAGGCACACATAAGAATAGATAAAGGGCATACATAAGAATAGATAAAAGGCACATAAGGGCTATGGACAGACAAATAAAACTAAAACTAAAACAAATACCTTTACAACAACAAATACCAATTACTGTATTTTATGTTAATTTTACACAACTACTTTATACTGTCTTTGTCTTTTTAACCACTTTTATTGTGCCCCTCTCATGAAATAACTGGCCCCAGCCTGGCCCCCCCAGTAAAATTAGTCGAGAACCGCCACTGACTCTACTACATTTATCTGACAAAATGAGTTACTAGTAACTTTACAGATTCAGATTATTCGCTAATAAAATATATATAAATAAACTATGATATATCATTATAGGTTAAGATTCAGCAGGAGTATATAAAGTAAAATTAGCTCCACATTAATCCAGTGGTTCTCAAACTTTTTCTGTCAGGCCCCCACTGTAAAAAAATGGCTGTAAAATCCACAGTTATTTTCAGTGTTTGTGCACAGTAAATTACTGTATACCATTTTAGAGTATAATACCGTGTTTCCAACCAAAAAGCACAGAAACTCTGGAGTTACTGTAGAAATAGCAGTAGTAACGTCCCAACTGTATAAAATCACAGTAACCAACAATGTACTGTAGATATTCACAGTAACCAACAATGTACTGTAGATAATCACAGTAACCAACAATGTACTGTAGAAGATCACAGTAACCAACAATGTACTGTAGATAATTACAGTAACCATCAATGTACTGATAATTACAGTAACCATCAATGTACAGATGAAGCACTTAATTTCGGACAGTTTGAAACACAAGGGCAGTGATTGGTAAGTGGTCTGCCCTCGCTCAAGGGAAAGCCTCCAGCTTGACTTGAGACCGCCCCCGTTATAAATAAATGTAATTATAATGAAGCCAGCTGCAATGGATCATTGAAAACCTGAAATTGAAAATCTGGCAACGCCCTCTTGGAAAATAGTGGGAGGGCTTGACCTTCCTCGAAACTGGGCGTAGGCAGGAACAGGTAAGCTGGAGTCCGAAATTAAGTGCTTCATCTGTACTGTAGATATTCACAGTAACCAACAATGTACTGTAGATAATTACAGTAACCATCAATGTACTGTGTGACTTTCAAAGAGTAAAGCAAGCACTGCTGAATAAAGTATGATTTTATCTTTTACGAAACTTTTTTTTCATATGGAATGCAGGAGGTCAACCAATCATAGAGCTGGAGGACTAATCACGGGGTTTGTCGAGCAAAGCACATGGTGTAGTCCCAAACGATAGCTGAGGATTCTGGGTAGTGTAGTGTCTTCTGCCATCCTAAACTCCGAAAAAACATTTGTTTCTCCGAATCGAAGGGGGAAAATACAAAAGCATAGTACACAATTTAAACCAATCAATGTTGTGTAATTAACAAGCATAATCTGGTGTTTTTGAGTTGATGAGTCTTGCAGATATCACTGTAAAATCAATCGACAGTAAAGAGAATACTTACTTCCGGGTGTAAACTCCTCCGTTATCCAATGGGAATGGACGCTCACATTGCCTTTAAATGCCGCCGACATGGACCGATGCGGTGCTCCCCTGAGCGTCAAACACCGCCGCCGATGGGAATACATTGCAATAATTTGAAAGGACGCCATGGACCCTGATCAAGCGTCGCTCCTGGACGTTTAGGGAGTGAGAGTGTGTTGATCCCCACGCAAATACACAGTGTACCCGCCACTGTTAAAATGAAGGCTCGATAATCAGCTCACGGCATATAGGTGTAAGCAGGGGTAAAGGGCTATTTTGTGGGGAGTGGACCTAACATCCTCTAGGGGGGTCCGGGGGCATGATTTTTTTTTAAATATTGAAGTTAAAAGCATCAATCTGGTGCACTTTGAGAGCAAAATTAAGAGATCTATGGATACATCTCTCAACATCCATTTGAAACAGAACTGTAAACAGATTTACTATTTCTTTATGGATATTTTACAAATCACTCCCCTTTTTCATATAGTATTTCATACCTGTTTTTCATGTATTCTCTTATTTTTGTATAACTATAATGATCATATAAAGGTGCGCCTCGGAAATAATTGTTTGCATTAATCGTGACCAAAACGTTTGAGAGCCGGCCACCAGCTCGCTAGCACCAGAAGCTAACAACAACGATCTCCGGTACCGGTGCGCTCTCTCTCTCTCGCGCGCGCGCACACGCACACGCACACAAAATGACTCGTTCCACACACACACACAGAGCCGAGCTTGAATGAAACACAGAGACCCAGACGTACTTGTACTGTACTGTAACTTTTCAAATTATGATTTTCTTTTTATTCATTTAAAAAACAAAAAACAAAAGGCGCGTTCACACCAAGTACTTTTCCCACAAAGGTTCCTGAGAACTACGATTTAGTTGCGTTCACACCAAAAAGCCAGGGACTCTCGTGGGAGAAAACGGTTCCTGTGTCTGATTGGCTGGGCGGAATGCAAACCACGCCCCGTCAAACTCCCAAAAACTTGTGTGAAGACGCCATTTATTTGCTCGCATCACAATCTCAGCTCAGCGCAGCAACGAAGAGATTATTTTTGTGAAAGCAGCTATGGCAACACCAAATAAATCAGCGGAGCGGTGGACTGATGATGATGTGTCGGCGCTTCTGGAGATTTACTCTGAGGACGGGATCCAGAAGCTTCGACTGAAAGCAGTGTCCAATGCGAAAATGTCCGGCACAGCTTCGACAATTGATTCTGCCGCGATGGGGTGGGAGGCTGAATTGCCCAACGAGGACGACGAATTAGGTAAAATATACTACATGCACTGCACTGTTTTAATCTGCACAATACTGGTCACATATGTACTTTTATTTGCTCGGTAGATCGAGTTAGCAATACTAGGCTGAACTGGGTAACACTGTTAGCAGGCCGGAACCGAGCTAGTTAATAACATCTAGCTAGCTCGCTAGCTATTCTCGGCCGCTATGAAAACGTTTTGACTTGTGAAGAAGTGTGCAATGTTCTGTAATTTACTTCACTAACTCTTGGCACTATTTGTGTGTTTCAGGCGACGAGGAGTTGCTCTCTCGTGGTTTCGACATGAGTGAGCTTCCCCCTCCGGAAATCAACAATAGCGCCTGCTCATCTCCCATTCCAACCAAATGCAAAGATACATATAAACACACTGTAACTACTCTGGCCTTAAAAGAAGGTTACGCATCGAACTATTGTCCGTTTATTTCTTTCTTGGTACAATTATGAAACACCGTGAACATACATCATTTACACTTTTCGCGCCCTTTTCACTGATGATTCACAAACGTAAACATCCGGGGCTAGAGGTCACATGACTTCCGGTAAGAAAAAACTCTTAATCATTTTTTGACAAAATATAACAAAGTTCAAGCATACATCAAGCACAAAACAATAAATAAGGGCACTTTGAGCGTCAGCTAATTGATCCTATCTTATCTTCTACTTTATACCTGCATTTTGTACACTGTCCCTGCCTGCACCATGTCCAATGTTGTCTCTGTTGACAACCTACTAGTAAACACATTCCTAGTATGTTGTAAAACTACTTGGCGATTACTGATCAACTGATCTTGTATCTCGCTTATTTCTCCTCTTAGGAAAGCGGGCACGGGATGACCGCTGCATTCACACAAGGCCCAGGAATCGCAGGACCAGCTGCTCATGGTGATGTCACGCCATGCTGACTCGGCGGCACGCCAGGTGGAGGTGGCGGCGCTCCAGGCGGAGCAACAAATTACCTTTCAGGCTGGGCTTCTGGGAGTGCTAAGCGAGCTGGTTAAATCCAACAGGCCTTCAATTAAAAAAATAAGAAAAACTTGTCGTCGTTGATAAACTGTCCAATGACTTGTTGGGATGCGTGTGGCGCAGTGGGTGAGTGCGTTGGTGTTCGGATCAGGGGAGCACAGGTTCAAACCCCACTGCAGTCAGCATGTCGTTGTGTCCCTGGGCAAGACACTTCACCCCAAATTGCCTACATCTGGGACAGTCCATTTTGTATTATTAGTATATATATGCCACTGTTATTAATACTGACACATAACTTTGCACTAAGGTGTGTCTGCTGCTGAGCCTACCTATTATTGTTATTATATATATATTGCCACTGTTATTATATTGTTTTGATACTACTGACACTTATTGATCTGCTGCTGATAAATTAAAGAGAACCTACATGGCGATTAAACAGATCACGTATCTTGCTTATTTCTCCTCTGACACTTTATCTTTACAGTGACCTGTGTAGCATCCTATACATCACATGTAAGTGATTATTCTGATACCATCATGTTTCAGAAAGAGAAATGGTTAAGTTTGTAATTACCAGTGTTGTGAGTTTAATATTTGTAAATAATTATAGTAAGGGAACATCTTAGGAGTTAGTGTACTGAGTTCCTCTCAGGAGGATATATAATAAAGGTGTGTTAACTGATGAGCCAATTTACTGTGCATACGACACACCTGGCAGTTTGTTATTATATTGCCACACTGTTTTGATACTGACATTTTATCTTTGCACTAAGGTGTGTCTGCACTATTGTAATTTTGTCTGTTGACTGTGGTAAATAAAAGAGAGAACCAAATGCACTGTACAAAAGATCAGCTTTATTGTCAATTTACATCAGATGCCTCATAAGGGCTGTGCGTGTGTCTTGCCCCCAGCCTCGACAATGGCTGGCGCTGGCCCATCAAGCTGGGTCGCTGGTAAGGCAGTCCATTCCTCCCTGTACTCATCACCACGACGCTCACACAGGTTATGCAATACGCAACATGCTGCCACCTGAATTTTGATATTGTCCTGCCAAAAGCGTTCTCCACCACCACTCGTGATAATGCTCATCATCCTCAGCTGTCCTACGGCGAAACATGTCCTTAGTGCGTGCTTTTCGTCGTCCAATCCTTTTGTTAAGGCTCCTTAACCGCCTTCGCCTCCGAATCAGCATTGCTATTGCATTTGACTGGTCGACGATCTGTATTTGTGGCTGACTTATTGGCTTAAATAACTCAGTTACGAAGCTGTATAACACGAGCACCAAAACCACAACTTCAGTCAACTCCATACCTGAGGTCGGAAGGTAAACAGACGCATACAGCGGAAGCGGAAGTTTTTCTTCTTCTTCTTCTCTCGGTTTTTTGGCGGATTGCAACTTTAAGTTGTTTGCGGCCTGCCAGTAAACTCGAAGCAGAAGAAGAAGAAGTGACGTCAGCGGCTTAATTTGCCTAATCCTCCCCCAGGAACTAATTTCGGTGTGAACGCGATAAAAGAGTTCTCTAGAACTCATTTCTCAGGAACCTTTGTGGGAAAAGTACTTGGTGTGAACGCGCCTATTGACCCCCTCTCTTTTTGTCCCGATCCATTTATATAAAAACCTGTCTGAAAATGAGCTGATCAGATTTTGGCCACTTTATGATGTCATTTGGTTTGTGTAACCAGACAATAACCCAAGGTCATCACCTGAATCTCCTCCTAGAGCACCATTGGGTTCTACAATGGGTGATTTGTTTGGTATTTATATTTTGTATATAACTGAGACCTATAATGTATTGATGATTAACAGTATAATAGGGGACCTTTAAGACTATGTTGCTTAGTTTGTTGGAATAATCAAAAGCCAACTTCTTGATGTCGTTTGATGTAAAAAAAACTTTTGCCCATTTCATGCCCTTGCACAAAAAATAGGCATCTGTTTTGTCTCCAGCCCCTTTTGCCGACTGTTTTCTTGGGCAATATTGTCTACTGTGTGTGTGTGTGTGTGTGTGTGTGTGTGTGTGTGTGTGTGTGTGT
>CALSBZ010046772.1:387712-409481 GCA_943591055.1 Gobionotothen gibberifrons
CCCCCCCAACCCTGTATATATCAGGGTTTCCGTTAGCCGGTAATTACCGTTTTTTTAGCTGGTAAAATTGAATAAAAACCGGTAAATTCAAAACCTGCCGGTCAAAATGTCCGATGCTCTGATCGATTGGCCGTCGATCATTATCGGCCGATATTCACTCTTAATAGTTTGATCTGTGCTCTCTATAAAGGCCGATCATGAGAGCTGGATCTGATCGATATGGACATAAACGCGAGTGAAGTGTAACCGGACGCGAGAGAGAGATCAGATCAGCTGCTGCATAATCACCTGAAGCCCCGCCCACTGCATGAGAAACTGACGGGCTGTCAGGAGAGAGAGGGAGGGAGAGAGGAAAAGAGAGGATCCGTTTCTCCCGTGTTATTATTCAAAGTTAATTTAAACTTTTGAATAATGTACTTCATCTACTACAAGTAGTTTCTTTGAATGTAATAATTATGTTGTTTGTTGTTTGTGGAATCATTTATTGAAAAATGAATCTGAATTTTTCGTATGTTACGATTATAAACTGAAGCAATATAAAAATGACTCCCATAGAGAGGCGAAGTACCCCGGAAGCGGATAATTATACATTGAAGTCAATGGAGAGAGAAAAGTTATCTTTTGATCCCGTTTGAATTGTGCCACGAATTACACATATGATGTTTGTCAATCTTAAACAATCATTTCCATGTAAAAAAAGTCACAGTTTGTCGTTAAACTGTTGAAATATAAGACTATGAAAAATACGCAACTCGAAAGACTACAAATCCCAGAGTCGCGTAAGTGATGTCACCATTGTTTTTCTCCACTAAGAGATAGCTAAGATCAGCGCCATATAGATATCATCTATCTATATGGCGCTGGCCAAGATAAGATAACTTTAACAAGATGCCTGTGTGCTTAGTACCAGGTTGTTATCATACCAGCAATGGCTCTTGCTCGTTCTTTCGCCTCCCGTCTGATGAAAGGACCAGGAGTGGCTGGATCAAGTTAGCTACCTAGCTAGTAGCTAGCACGTTAGTTAGCATTAAAGCCTTGTCATTTTTATTAGCCTTAACATTAAGTAACATCAAGTAACCCAACATGTTAAACAGTAAGAGTAGTAGTCATATTTCGTGAACCCTTTGAAGAGTAGGCTACTGTCACAGCGGTGTGATCATTCTATAATACACAACTTAAGCCCGGGGGAGAAATGCTAACGCTACATTAGCATCTACGATCTTTTCTACTTCACGCTATCTGTACAAATGGTTGACATTAAACATTAAAAAGACCAGGCAGTTCAGAGAGAATCAAATGAAGGCAGGCAGGCAGCTTTGCATGACATTCTTCTGGACGTGTTTCATTGTGGTGATAGTGAGGGTAATCAATCCTTTTGTTGACAAGACAGTAGTGACGGCCATCTTGGTGACGTGTGTTGTTCTGCTAGACCGGAGATGTAGTTCATTCAGCTTTTCACTCAAAAAAATGTGTTACTTCACAGTTTTACGACACATTATTATTTTTTTTACTTGCAAAATTATCTTTTAAATTGACAAACATCATATGTGTCATTCGTGGCACAATTCAAACGGGATCAAAAGATAACTTTTCTCTCTCCATTGACTTCAATGTATAATTTTCTGCTTCCGGGGTCCCATGAGCTCCCTCGGAAGGGGAGGGACTTCACCTCTCTATTAACTGAGTTCTAAACATCAGCATATCCGGTCCTAGTCCGGTAATTACCTGCTAACGGAAACTCTGCTACACAATTATTATTATTATTATTATTATTGAAACATGACCGGTAAGTTTCAAATTTGTCCGGTAAAATAAATTCTGTCCGGACATTTGACCGGCGAGAAAAAATCATAACGGAAACCCTGGTAGGCCTATATGTATGTGGGCGGTTTTGGCGCAGTGGTGATCATCAGATCAAGTGGCGTTGGTGAACTCCAGGTCGAAACCCGTCCCGGCCACTGCGTCAGGCCGTTGTGTCCTTGGGCAAGACACTTTACCCGCATTTGCTCCTGTGGGTAATGTCCACAGTAATGACTCTTACATGTCTAACATGTGTAATATGTAATTGTAAAGCGCTTTGAGCACCTGTAAAAGCGCTCTAATAAAAAAATGTAATGCATAATTATTATTATTATTATATATATATATATATATATAATAATAATAATAATTATTGTAGTTTAGTTTATGATTCAGCCTTGGGAAATAGGTCGTGACTCGCAAATCAGATTTAGTCAGAAATCGGCAGAAATGCGGGATAAATATGACCCCGGGAGGAAACCGGGAGAGCGCAATGAAATCGGGAGTCTCCCGCGAAAATCGGGAGGGTTGGCAAGTATGTCACATACACAGAGCCGGCCCGAACCATTAAGCGACATAAGCGGCCGCTTAGGGTCCGCAGCCATTAATCCTTTAACTGCCAGCACCACCATTTGGTAGAGCACATTTTGTGTCTTGATATCTTGTTGAAAAAAATAAATAAAAGTTGAACTCCATCTGATTCAGCCAGCTCTACCCTTTGGTTGACATGTTATGCACAAAACAACCTCTAGGTGTCACTGTGGTTCGAACAGAAAGCCCTTCAGCTAGCTTCCTCTGAGAAAGTTTTACCTGAACCTCATCATGACACGAGAGAGGACGGCAGGATTTTAATTTCCCGTGTTCAGTGAATGCAACAGAGGCAAGACACCAGACCAACCAGAGAGTTGAATGGAAATAAACATCTGTCTTATTGGCTGACAGGTACCTATCCTGTGAGCTGTGACACTGTTTAAAATAAACTGTCAGTCAGACTCAGAGTTTTTGAAGATGGACACAAGAAAATGTTTTCTTAAAAAAGTGGTGGCTCACACAACAACCCTTGAGCAGTGGCGGCTGGTGGAAAATATTTTTGGTGGGGCTGTTGACATAGTGAGTAAAAAAATTTGTTTTGGATAAATGACACCTTAAATTATGACTCGCGTTACTTTTATAATTCAGTAACCACACTACAGTTACTAACATTGCCCCGACACGTGTTACTTCCTTACTTACTAAAATCAGTCATAATCAAACCTCAACACACCTGCAAAGAACACATGCTAAGGTGAAGCTAACACACAGATATACACAGATATAAACAAATAGAAAACAACTGGAAAACAGAGAAGAACAGACTCACGTAGTCTGTTCTTCTTCTGTTTTCCGGTTGTTGCCTGTTTTGAATGACGAATACACACTACCGCCGCCTGCTGGTAAGGAGAGTTATTGCCACTCACGCATGCGCAGTTGCGAATCTAGTTCAACCGCAGCGCAGCATACTACTTAATGAAAAGTCAAGTATAATATTAGTCAAATATGAATAAGTTAAACTTTAAACATTCATGACTCAAACACTTTATCCAGGATAAAAGCCACATCTTCACCCGCAAGGTGAATACAGCTGGTAAAATAAAAAGTGTTTGAATGCGTACATAACAGGTTTGATGATGTGATACACAGTGCCGCGGTCGGACTGTAGGCTACGTAATGTTACAAAAATAAAATCAATGTGCAGGCTTACGTGAACACTGTTCTACATGAACAATACGGACAGTTTATACATTAAATAAATCAACAGTAGCTGGCGATATATGCTCCAAGTGGATGCGATCCACGGGCACATCGTATCTGTCCCCGGCTGTTTGAAGAGCAAGCATGGGAAACAACAGCTAGCCACAGCTAGCCATGCCTTTCTGGTGTACCAGCTACGTGAGAAGCCTCGTTGATACGTGTTGTCTTTTTCACGAGCTTGCTGCGATATTTAGCCTACAAATCGGGTTGGTCCGGTCCAAGGTCTTTAAGCAACAGTTTATCTCCCAAACTTCTCCTTTCGAAAGGATTGGAGATTAGCTCTTGAACGGAATTGGGTGGGGAGTGGGGACCGAGATCCGGAGACTCCACCTGCACACGAACGAAGCCATCCTCTGCGTCTAGTGCGTCACCCGGATACGAGTCACTGTCCAAACTACTCACAGATTGGACCGGCGCTGACATTGGCGCCCGGTGATAATCAGATTTGACGACGCTGATTGGCTGAAATTATGTTTCGCAACAGTCAGCTGCTAGTGGCTGCTGCAGCACTGGATGAAGGCTGATTTCTTACCGCCCAGGCGAGAGAGGGTAATGATGGTAAGACATGGGCAAGGCCAGGCAGGAAACATGTGACTTATCAGTAACTTTAGACATCGTAACACAATTTTAAACAAGATTTTATTGTAGATTATACATTTTACTGATACAAATTATATGATATTTACCTTTTTTATTAAAAATTAAAATTAAAATAAAATATTTTTAAAAAAATATTTATTTTTTATTTTTTATTTATTTAATTTTTTTATGTGGGAAGAGGTGGGGTGGCGCCCCTATCGCCCCTATGGACCGGCCGCCACTGCCCTTGAGCCACCACTTGAGCCAGGTAAACAAGGTATGTAAATATCAGTAAACTTCCAAGTTATGCGAACATGTAAGTGTAAGGTAGCAACCTTGACAGGCCACTAGGTGTTGCTGTTGCGCAGCAAATTGTTGTTTTTTGTCCATTGTGGGACACCGTACTTCTCCTGTTGTTCTGGGTGCGGCCGCCATCTTGGCGCTAATGTTTGTATTCACTCCACGAAAGGTGAGCAGTGTTAATGGCGGCAAATCATTTGACACATTATTACGTTAAAAACGTCCAAACATTCAATTTCTTTTAATTAATGGGTTAGTTTAAATGTTTATCTACCCGTTTGTGTATGTTTGGGAGTGAGATATGTTTATGTTTTATCTGTTAATTTGGGTGTTGTATTGGTTAGCATGTAGCTAATGCGCAAATGTTTGTATTCACTCCACGAAAGGTGTGTCTGAAGAGCTGCCATTGGGATGAATAAATCACTACTCAGCATCTCCACTGCAATCCGATCTACTGTGTCCCGTTTTTCCTCCCCTCTACATAACATCCCATCACCAATAATAAACACAACGCAGAGTCCAAGGGTGTTCAGAGAGGGTACGGGACATTTGGGTTACATAAGCAAAGCATAAATTACAGCTACGTTGACGTTACTTTGAATCGTGGGGGTAGCTATAGCTAGCCAGATATATTAAAGGGGACCTATCATGCAAAATGCACTTTGTGATGTCTTTTATACATACATATGTGTCCCCGGTGCGTCGGGGAACTCACGCAGCGTCAGAAAATAAAACCCTCTCTCTTTTCCTCCGTACCCAAATCTTTTAAAAACGGGTGTACAACGAGCGGATATAGATTCCATCCGAACTGACGTCAAATCGGCAGCGGACCCACAGAAAGTTGCACATGTGTTTACAAAGCAGGAAATAAAAAAAGAACTCACCTTGTGATAAACCTGCAAGAGAAAAAGTATTTGAGCTCCATGCTATTTCAGAAATAATCCTTGACGTGGTTTAAACAGGATGGCATTTTATCACAACCGAATTTTACTTGAGGGATGGCTACAATGGGTGAACTGTTTGGTATTTTGAAAAAAAAACTTCACAGACATGTTTTGTATAGGTATGGCCCTACAATATATGTTTCAAATATAGCATGGTAGGTCCACTTTAAATAAACACTTTAAATGTTGACTTACTGTTCGACATGAGGCTAGAAGCTACCTTACAGTAGGCTACACAGTTGATCCTGAGTCCTGTCAGTTAAAGTGTTTCATAGTTAGCTTAGCTAAGCACCAACCTAGCACTGAAATATATGGATGTTATGTGACAGTATTTCTGAGAAAAAGTCAGCTGAAATTGTGGCATAGTTGCCACTGCTGTACGTGTCGACAGCATGTTTGAACGTATTAGCAGTAAATGTGGCTGTTTGGCCACTGACGTTGCCATAACAACACCTGAATGTAAAACCTCTTTTTGTGACAGATTTTTGCATGAAATTATAATTCTTCTGAATGATATTCCTATTGACAGCTAGTTTCTATGTGAACATTATGAGATGGACAGGCAGAGAGAATAAATGAAAAACAGTTATGAAATACTAAACACAAAACAAAACAAGAATACAGTTTAAAAGGGGAGTGATTTGTAAAATATCCATAAAGAAAAATCTGTTTACAGTTCTGTTTCATATGGGTGTTGAGAGATGTATCCATAGATCTCTTAATTTTGCTCTGAAAGTGCACCAGATTGATGCTTTTAACTTCAATATTTTTAAAAATATCTTCCCGGGGGAGCATGCCCCCGGACCCCCTTAGAGGAGGTTAGGTCCACGGTGGTTACATTGTTATTTATACAATATGTGTGCTTATGCTAACATCATAAGACAAAAGTTGGTTCCGTGTTGTGTGAAGTGAGAACGCACTAGAGTGAGGGGGGCCCCCAAGCCAAAGCTCGCTTAGGGCCCCCAAAAGCCTAGGGCCGGCCCTGCTCGTCATCCTGGACAAACAACAGCTGATCGATGGGCTGCTGCCAGGGTTGGGTTGTAACGGAATACATACGGCGTTACGTAATCAGAATACAAAAATCAAGTAACTGTATTCAGCTCGCGTTACATTTGAAAAACGAGTAATCTGATTACAGTTACTTTCGTAAACCTGAAGTGAATACATTTTGGATTACTTATTGGAATTATTGGTGGAAAGATTTCCTCACAACATGTAATATTCATTACTAAAGGTACAGCCGAATCATCACAGCGCACAAAAACTATTACCGCCGCAGATGGACCAAAAAAGGGACCGTTTGAAAAAAAAGGGGCGGGTCCGCTCAGTGAAACAATAACAGCGAAACATGGAGGGACAAAAGTCTGCGTTTAAGTCGTGTGTGTGTAGAGGTGTGTGTGGTTAAAACACATCAGCCTGCGGTCGCTCTTTAGTCTTATGATTCTGAAGGTAAACACATCGAATGCGGTGCGTGAAAGGTACTGCACGCTCCTCTTCTCAGAGGCTGAGTTAACCCTCCCGCTGCCTCCTGGTGCTGCAGAGATTTCATGAAGTGAAGGAGGTTTTCCTTCTATAAAACAGCTGTGGACAGCAGATAGGCTACTGTGAGTGTCACGGACATGAATTCATAGATCAAGGCAGACTGGTGCACACACTCTCCTGTGTTGCCGATCCGGTGCTTAAACAAATACTGTATAGCTCTACACCCCTGGCCGAAATGTCCTTAAAATGAAGTCGGAGTTCGACATTTTAATTCATGTCCTGCCAACACTGGCAGGACAGAAGGCGACACGCCCGTTCTAAGCCGTGCCCGTGTCCCTCACTCCTCACATCCCAAGCTGCATCCCCAAAAAGTTTATTATGTTGTTACATCGTTTCAGATGTTATGTTTCAGTTGTGCTCTTGATAAGCCATTACAACAGTAAAAACACGTTCAGTTTCCTTTTGATTTTTGTGTCTCCTGTTCACCAAAACACAACTATCTGTGATGGAAAAAGAAAGTAATCCAAAAGTAATCTAAAAGTAATCTGATTACGTTACTTTTTTAAGACACGTAACTGTAACTGTATTCGGATTACTTTCAGAGCCATGTAATCAGTAATCAGTAACTGATTACATTTACAAAGTAACCCTCCCAACCCTGGCTGCTGCCATGGCAACGACCAGATCGTCAACATGTCCGTGGGGTCAACACGTCGGGAGAAGAGAGAGCAAGCTGAACTAAAGGATGATAAGCTACAGGTAAAAACTGAACATGTTTGTTATGTGTCTGATTATTCGACACCTAAAGCATGTGTTCTCCTCTTCAGAAAGAGGAGCCAGTGTTCCTGCAGTGGCAAGCGCAGACACAGCAGCAGGTCCACGAGCTGCTGAAGAAAACTCCGGAAGAACTTCAGCTGTAAGTAGCGCCAACGAGCTAACGCTAGCTTAGCAACGCGTTAAACATAACGAGTTAACACTGAGCTAACTGTAAGCACATCAAACTCGGGAACCTATAGTACATTTGGAGTGTTTAGAACAGCACCTCTATTTCTGTCGAGTCGAAACCAAACAGGTACAACTTCCGCACACTGCGCATGCTCACTAAAGTCCAACGACATGAGCAGTGTTGGAAGAAGTACTCAGATCCATTTCTTATGTAAAAGTACCAATACACACAAGTTAAAGTCCTGATTTCAAAATGTTACTTTAAAGTTTAGTAGAAGTATAAGCAGTAAAATATACTTAAAGTACAAAAAGTACTCATTCTGTAAAATGGCCCATTTCAGAATAATATAAAGTACAACATTATTATTAGCTAAATAAATAGCAAAAATAAAATCACTTGTTATACAGAATGGATCTTTCACATTATTATAGTATTATGGTTATCATATTATCCTGTTTTTATACTTAGAGCATTTTAATATTTTAGTTTTTCAATGTTTACCAAATAGAGAAATGTGAAATACTGTGTAGATTAGTACTACAGTGCTGCATTATACCATAACAGAATAGCATGTGTTTTACATGTAAAAAGTAACTCTGAGTGTTAAATAAATGTAGTGGAGTAAAAAGTATGAGATTTGCCTCTGAAAAGTATAAAGTAGCATTAAATGGAAGTACTCAAGCTAAGTACAAATATGTCAAAAAAGTTATTATTAAGTTAACCTTGATAATAATTAAGTAACCTTAAAGGTCACCGTATCATGCTATTTTTAGGCAATAGCATAGGTCTCAGATATATACAAATATATAAAAAAACATGTCTATGAAGTGTTTTGCTCAAAATACCAAACAGATTTCCATTCTAGCCATGCCTCATATCCCTCTAGTTCACTTCCTTTTTCAAAAGTGCTGATTTTATGGATAAAGCTTTAAAAAAAAAAGGAAATTGATCAAAAAGAGGGGCAGAATTTATGCCTGCTCATGAGGGAGATTTTACCGGCAGATACTGCGGTGATGAAACGCCATATCATGGATTATCAAGGATTATTTCTGAAACAGTATGGAGCTCAAAGGCTTTCTCTCTTGCCGGTTATACCACAAGGTGAGTTCCTTTTTATTTCCTGCTTCTTCACACACATGCTCTCCAGTACAGATTAGCTCTGAGTGTTAGCGATGCTAATGTAAACACCGACCATATTACGCCCAAAACAGTCGGGCATTGTTTCTGATAGCAACGTTTCTGATAGTGCTGTGGGTGTGCATTGCCGATATGACGTCATATCGCCGCAAAGCTGGATCAGCTCTGTTGTTCCCCCGTTTTTAGAGATTTGGGTACGGAGGAAAAGAGAGAGGGTTTTATTTTCCGACGCTGACACACCGGGCAAGGGCGCCGGAAGCGGGGGGGCCAATTGGCCCCCCCACTTTTCAGCCCTGCCCCACATTTTCGCAGAACACTGAACTAATCCTGTTTCAATAATTCCCCTCTACTCTAAAGTCGCATCTAAAACACGATCTGATCTAGCTGTGTATATTTTGTTATGTTTGATTGTTATATTCAATCTCATTAGCTACAGGCATTTTTTAAGCTTGTAAAGGGAAGATGACAGCTCTCACTCACACCCTGCTCTTCCACAGCGCCGCTCCCCCTCCCTCCCGCTGAAATTATGAATGTATAAGGCATATAGTAATCACACGGCAGGGTCCGTTACAGTTAGTTTTTATCTGATTTCAAATAAACAAAGTCTTGGCTTTCAGAATATTAAACTTGTTTCGGCAAATTCAGATGATAAATAGAACTCTGAAGCTTGTAACGGCATAATTACAAGCGGAGAACGGAGTAATTTAACGTCACAGCAGGCATAACAACAGCCGGTGTTTCTTACACAAATGCAAAAATACACAAACACACACACATATACGCACACACACTCGCGGGTTTCCCCCAGACCAGTAATCCAAACGAAAATATCTTCCCTCCGTACTATTTTGATAATTTGCTCCGCTAATAATCAATCAGATCGATCCAGAGAGGAGGAAACTTTAAAGGCCTTTTTCTCAAAATGATGACTCGGTAATAGTGGTCCAATATTAGGAATGATGACGTCATCCCGATAAACCCGATAAAAGTATTAATAGCCCCGATAGTAAACAATATATTTTTTGGGTAAAAAAAAGAAAAAAATACTGCGGTGTGGGTGGATTGGGATGAGGGGCGCTTGTTTTTCACTCGGCTCCTCCCGTTTTGCCAGTACTGTGGTATTAGTGGTTTAGGAAGAGGGGAGTTTTTCACAAATCCAGCGCTCCCTAACTCATGCCTGGCTGTGACGTAAATGGTGTGCAGCCCAGGTGCAGCCGTGAGCCAGGACAGTAAACAAACATGTCGTCGGTAGTATGGGACTATTTCAAAGTGTCAAGAGTTAGATAGTTCGCTTGCTATTTGTATTAACAAATGCAATGCACACTCCTTCATACTCTGATCGATAACGATATACGGGACATAAGTTTCACCATGGACATATGGACCAGTGATGTTAGCCCCGTTATTTGGGAAAATAAATATGGTCACTTTGAAGAGTCAAAACTGTTCTTGGCTTTGTTTTGTTCATAGTAGTAATGCTCATGTCATTTGCTCACTACTAGTCTTTTTTTTACCACCAGGTGTGCAAAAACTACAGGTACATTTAATATATATATATATAATATTATTATCGGTATTGGTCTTGAGAAGCAGGAAGTTATCGGTATCGGTATCGGTTTCAAAAAACCAATATCATGCATCCCTACTCGGTAACAGTCATTATATAATGTGACATATTTTGCTTAATATGTGGAGTACAAAAACAATCCTGATATCATTAGAAAGCTAGGAATCTCCTCTTTCCAACAGTGTATACAACTCAAAATGTGTCTTCGGGTCAATGCGACTGATTTCGATGGAGCAGGTCACTTTGCATTTGGTGAAATAAAGCAGGCAGACATAACAGGAAGAATATGTACATTTTAACCCAATCAAATAGGACATTGTCACACCATTCAAATGTATCCATATAAATTACAACCAATACAAAAGCTTAGATGTGTTTATTTGTTACGTTGTTTACGTTATTTGTTACGTTGGTGTGTGTCAGCCGTTAACCTAGATAGATAAACTTGCAAACATGTCAGAAGAACCGGCGCATAAGAAAACAAAATACTGTCAAACTAAACTGAAATTCAACAACTTGAATGTCACATCCCTGACATCGGCAACTCCGGAGCCTGGTCCTTCAAACATAGAACCAGCGCAGATGAACGCAAAAACAGCTCTGCGGCCGCAGAGACTGTCAAAACCGCCGCCGCCGGCATCGTTGAACCGAAACAGGCTGGTTCCGACTGCATAGAGGTTTGTTGTCGGGACATTGTGACGGGCAAATAAAAGCTTATTTGGCCAAAGAGAAAGGTACTTCAATGCAGAATGGTACAAAAACAGAGAGTGGTTAATTATTTGCAAAACCACTAAACGAGCCTTCTGTGAAATATGCAGATTTAATATGTCAAACGGCTTGTAACTTTCTCCAAATGTGGAGATGACAGCTTTGTAAATACCGGAGTTAATAACTGGAGCTTTTCACAGAGAGTGTGTTCAAATAAAGTTCGCTTACTTCAGTCAAACACCAGTCAACATTCAGCTTGCCAAACAATAGAGTAGCAGGAAAAAAGAAGAGATGGAATGAGCAACTGCGCTGTATGTGTGTGCTGGACCTGTATAGTTTAATTTACAGGGAAGGAATAAGCAGAGGGTCCAGTTGTCCATTCTTGTTCTGTTTTCTCTGACTATCTTCCTCCTGAACACCCTCTCAGACTTTCATTTGCTCGCGCTACTAAAGAGACACGTTACCATGGAAACCAAACAATGGTGTAGCTGTATTGAAGTCCGAGTGGAAACAGTAACATTTGGTGCGTTATGTTAGAATGAAACAAATCAGATTTAGTCAGAAATCGGGAGAAATGCGGGATAAATATGACCCCGGTAGGAAAACGGGAGTCTCGATCCCACGAAAATCGGGAGGGTTGGCAAGTATGTCACATACACACGCACTTTTTGCCCCCCCCACTTCTGAAATGAATCCGGCGCCGCTGACACCGGGGACACATATTTATGTATAAAAGACATCAAAAAGTGAGTCATGATAGGTCCCCTTTAAAGGTCACCTATTATGCAAAATCCTCTTGTTCATGTCTTTTATACACAAAGGCATGTCCCCTCTTTGTAAAGAGATTCTGAAAGTTTCAGGAAAAAAGATTTGCTCACTTTTTGACCTGATCCATTTATATAAAAACCTGTCTAAAAATGAGCTAATCAGATTTTGACCACTTTATGATGTCATAACGATTTGTTGGGTTGTGTAACCATTAGCCAATAACCAACCAAGGTAACACCCCCCCCCTACACACCTTATCACCTGAATATCCTCCTACCCAGAGCACCGTTGTGTTCTTTTTAACCAACTCTCTGGTGGGAGAGTGGGGAGGGGCTCCTTATTTTCATCTAAAGTAACAGACAGAGAATCAGCACTTTGGATACAGGGCTGAAACAGAGGGGATTGTGGATGCTGCAATGCATGATCTATTCGGTATTTCGAGGCAAACACTTCAGAGACATGTTTTGTATATCTGAGACCTATAATATATTGATGAAAAACAGTATAATAGGGGACCTTTAATTGCATATCTCTTTCATTAGAATGAATGCATCATTTAATAAAACAGCCTGCAGCTGTATTGACTCTATATTTAAAAGTTGTTGTTGATATTGTGTCCCTGCTGTTGGTCCTCTTTTACTGCATAGAATGGTCAGTTGTCTTTTTTCATCAACAATTGAGGTTTTTTATTAATATTTGTAGTTTTCTATTTTGTATTTATTTAGGAAATGTACCTTCTGTAGTTTTTCCATATTGAATACTATGAATAACGTTCAGGGTTTTCAGATTTTATTGTAGAATGCAAACTCTTCTTTGGTTTCTAAAACGGAGATATTCCCCAAAGAAATGGAAACCCCTCAATGACCCTGATGATTTCTTAACACTTAACAGGCTCTATTTCTTCTCATAATTACTGTGCAGTGAACAGTATTAATCTGTCTCTGCTCTGTGTTGTCTGTAGTGAACTGAAGGAGATTCTGGGCTTCAAGAACCTTCAGGTATGTATGAAGGAAGCTGCCCTGCTGGATTACTATGTGTGTGGCTTCTGGTGGGCGAGGGAGGCTAACTTCACCCCCCCACAGACCTCGTTCACCATGGCTGTGCTTCACATTCTGCTGGAGAACATCAGAGGTGAGGAGGACAGAGAAACAAAAGAGATGACAGGCTAACAATATGTCTAATGCACCACATTCTAGTTTAGGACAAATAATCTGCGGCCATATTATGGTTAGTTCAAAGTCAGATGCACAATTAGGACTTGTTCCTTATTAAAATCTTCATTCATTGTGACGGAGCGGATCACAGAGTGACTGACTCCCCCACTGACAGCCGCAGCGGCAACACACACACACACACTCACTCCAAACAATTCCTGCTCTCTTCCGTTCGTCAATAAATCAGGTTAAATCATCACTAAAACATCCACTTTTTCCCCTTCCTTTCTGTAGCGCGACCATAAGTGCATGCTTGTGAGTCCACAAATGATTTAAACATACATTTAAACTATGTTACACGATACTTACGTGGGGAGTGGCGGCGGAGTGTCGCCGCCGTCTCCCCAGCAAAGGGAAGGTGGAAAAGACGGAGGCGCATCACTTCCGTGAGTTAAATAGGATGCAATTTATTATTTATTTTTCGTTTATTAATTATGGGGAATGAGTGGGTTAAGAGGAAGTTAACCTGTGTATGTTTGGGTCGGATAGTTTCCTCATGTTTGAGGGATTATATTTATGTTGACAATGTGATTTGGAGATAATTGTATAACCTGTTGACGGTAAGCCTGTGGGGAGGGGCTATGGGTACAAAAGGGACGGTGTGGGTCCGGGAAGATTCATTTTCGGCAGAGTGTTGCAGTGAAGGCAACAGCCAGGATGTGGTTGGAGGGACAGACAACCTAATTTGGTGATCTTTGTTTTTGTTTATTTAAATTATACTGTTTCTTCTTTTTTTGTTGAACAGTATATATATTTTTTTTGTGCTGCTGAGAATAAAGTGTTATGAAGCTCAAGCCAACCGACTAAGCCAGTGTTTTTTCATACGGACAATTTAACCCCGTCACATTCATATATTGTAATTTACTTAATGTGGCATTAATGCAGAAAAGGAAGCTATGTGCATTACACATCTGCCTATCCTATCAAATATATCAGAACTGCAGCACTAATGTGTGCTTTATGATCATATGGCAGAGAAGCAGATGTCTTTGGTGGAGAACCTGATGGAGTTTGCTCAGGCTGTAGGTGCTGCCAGCCAATGCTCAACTTCAGAGGAAGGCACCACACCACTTCTGAACAGAGAAGAAGCCACTGCACTCATGAGTTACATCAGAAACAGGTCAGTGGAATCGTTATACTTGCTCTAACATTCACAGATGAAATCTAGATATGGATGTTTTTAAGCTTTGAGTGTAAATCGTTCAGAATCACTGGAAAGGTTACAAATGCAAACCAAATCTAAATCCATCCAGCATGAGTTTCCTGTGATGACATACAACGTGTCCTTTTGTTTGAATCATGCAGGTCCCATGTGGGCTGTGGTAGTGTACACTAGTCTACATTAATCAATAAATATATGTCCCAGTTTTGGATACAAGGACCCCATTTCCCCCCCCATTATACTGTGGTCACAAAAAGAGGTCAACTAGTAACCCACATTACTTTGAACACACAGGTGACACACACTAGGCAGGACTAGGCAGTTTGAGTTGTTTTCATATTTTGTTTCAAGACATCAAATACGTCAGTGAATAGCAGTTTATGTCTGAAGCTGAACATTATTTGCTTTTAGCTTATGGGTGTTGACGTAAAGTCATTTGACCTTGATGTAGTTCCTTTAAAGCCTAACGTTAGCTACTAGTTTCTGCTGTTTGCATTAACAAACTTTCATAAAGTGGTGTAAATATGTGGAGATAATCCGGCTGAACACAAGGTGTAAGTGTCATAAACGTTTTCCATAGATCTGATTCTCTGCAATACTCCATAATATAATGGAAAAACCCCACTGCTTTTAGTCGAGGGAGTCGTCGTGATGCTAAATTCCTGGTCGGCCTGCAAAAAAAACACTGAACCACTCAGACACATTTTACATTATGCTACACTGTCACTGAAAATAAAGGGTTGAAATCCAATAGTGTTTGGATAAATTGTAGAATCTGATCATTACATCAGGAATATATTTATAGGTTTATGATGTTTTTATGGTTCTTTTATAAATACTTAAAATAATATTTCAGTAAATAAAAAGTATTAATTCACAACACTGCAAACTCAGCGGTTTAATAACCTTTTATGTTCATTATATTTATGAATAGAGGATGAGCCATCACATTAATGGATAAAAGGTCATTCTGTAATACATACTGGAAGCTGCATACTTGAAATTATAGCAGGTGTACGGTGGTTTTATTGTATCATTCCAGATATTTGATGTTAGTGGAATAGCTCTGTGTTCCCCTTGGCTGAAGTGTTTAATAATTAAAGTGACACTCCTGACCCTGTGTATTCTGTTTGCTGCAGTTTGTTTCAGAAATACACACTCTACCAGCTTCTCTTCACCTCAGCCAGAGAGGAGCTGCTCTCAGGCCTGGAGGTGAGGCTGTGTGTGACGTGTGTTTGTTTGTGTTAGTGTGTGTTTCCATGTCTATATGCATATAAATTATATTTGAAATATGCTGTTTTCCAGAGGAACATTGAGGTGTTCAGCTGTCAGGACGGTTTCACCCCGATGGAGGAAGGTATCCCCTCTCACCTCCTCTCCCAATAAATGGCTCTGTGACATTATCTGAGATAATGATGGACAGATGGCATAATCAATCCTCATCACACCTGCTCTTTGTTCTCAGTTTTAATCTGTTTTACATAATCCACATCGTCTCACATAATATAATTACTATTTATTTGTTATGAACTAGGCTCACTTGTATGCAACAATGACACAGAAGGTTTTACATGGTAAGGTCTGCCCTTCATTTTTACCGGTGACCTGTGTACAAAAAATGTAAACAACCCTCTTTTAAAATACATATTGCTTCATGTTGTCCGTCATGACTAATGAGGCATTGCACAGTGACTTATGCTTTCCATTTTTTCTTCCCGGGTCGCCGAGGGTGCTGGCGTTGTTTGTTCGCCGCTCCTCCGCCCCAAATATTGGTCTTTAGTCCAGATCAGAACCTCTCCTGTCTGGCTCTCTACTTTTTAAACGTCAGTCATCAGCAAAAATAGCAGCATCTCTATATCGAATCGACACAAGTCTTTGTGTTGTCATCTCCTACCGGCTGGCTCTTTCCTGCTCACCGGTCCCTAGCCCGCTAGCTAGCTAGCATTATCGGACCTAGCAGGCTGCTACCTAGATGCTCCTCGGCTCCCTGAAGTCTGCTGAGCTAACATTTCTGTCTCCACCCCAACTCCACCCTAACTCCGCGGCTCATGTGGGTCTTCCCATCCCGCTGTGATCAGCCGGCTTCCCCGCTGACATCGTCTCTCCCTGCCGCCTACAACCGGTGGCTATCAAGCTAGCTAACAAGCTAGTAGGCTGGTCCCCCGGCTCCCAGTCTGCACCAGGCTGTCAGCCCCTCCTATGATTCTCCTCCGGAAACCACTGGAATTATTCTCCTGATATGCTGTGGATTATCATTCTCATTTTATCTGGACTCACACTGCTCCTTCTTCCACGGTCATTCGGCTCCTGGTCTCTGCTGCCCGGGTCCCCAGCATTAGCTAGCTCCGTGCTAGCGCCACTTCACTGGATCATGCCGCCGCTCTACTCCCTGTCAGATCTCCACTCCTTTAATAACCGCCTGCCTCCGGACTGCATGGACATCCTCGCAGATAATGAAATACTCCGCAAACGCCGTCCTCCACACAGAGGCTCTGGCCGTACGTTTTTATTTCATTCCACGTCTCCACACTCCATCCCGTCCATTCGGTCCTGTCACACACCCACACTACGCCATCACAACAAACAACACGTGAATCTGACCAATCTCCTTCCACTCCCCCGGTCCACACAACCCCCCCCAATGCAACGTCACCTCAGAGCAGCCCTGCTCAACACACGCTCCATCCACAATAAAAGCCACATTCTGAATTAATTCATTAAAGACAATAACCTGGACTTTCTGTATCTGACCGAAACATGGCAAAAACCCCTGGACTATTTTTCTTTAAATCAAATCACCCCAGCAGGATTCACATACATTGACAAACCTCGCCCACAAGGGCGGGGTGGTGGTATAGCTGCTATTATCAGAAAGGAAATAAAAGCTACCATAATCCCCATCCCTGATGTTTCTTCTTTTGAACACCTGATCTTTAAACTCTCTGGTCCCACTCCCCTGGTCACAGCCATCATCTACCGTCCCCCGAAGCCAAACCCCTCCTTTCTCTCCGACCTCTCTGACATTCTCACTCAGCTTTCTGCCATATCCCCATCTGTTCTCCTCTTAGGTGATTTTAACATTCAAAACCGCACTAACATCCAACTTCAAATCTACAAAGACTATCTCCAGCAGTACAGTAACGCACTCAAAGCAGCCCGGTCTAATTACTACTCACAACTCATTCAGTCTGGCTCCAGCAACCCCAAGCGTCTGTTCTCCACCATCAGCAAACTTCTCAAACCCTGTGACAACGCCACCTCATCCTTCACCACCGAGCAACTCCTTCCTCTCGTTTTTCCAAACCAAAATCAGCAACATTTACAGCAATCTGACACCCTCATCAGCACCCCCCACCTCCCCTCCTGGCTCCCCCCCCTTCACCTCACAGCCCCTGTCCCACTTCTCCCCTTTGACCCCCATGCAACTGTCCGACTTCATGACTGGAATTAACTCCACCTGCACACTTGACCCAATGCCCTCCAAATGTGTTAAAGAGAGCCTCCCTGCCATCTCCCAACTCATCGCCACCATCATTAACTCCTCCCTCAGATCTGGATCAGTTCCCCCCTCTCTCAAACTGGCTGCTGTCACACCCATTCTCAAAAGACCTGGACTCACACCTGACATCATGTCCAACTTCCGGCCCATCTCAAATCTCCCCTTTCTGTCAAAAATACTTGAACGTGTCATTGCCTCGCAACTAAAATCCCACCTCTTTGAGACATTTCAATCCGGTTTCCGATCAAAACACAGCACAGAAACAGCTCTTCTGAAAATCACAAACGACCTCCTCCTCTCCTCTGACTCCGGCAACCTGAACATCCTCATCCTCCTCGACCTCACCGCAGCATTCGACACCATCAACCACGCCATCCTGCTGTCCCTCCTCGAATCATCACTCAACATCACAGACACTGCACTCTCCTGGCTGAAATCCTACCTCACCGACAGACATCAGTTTATTAACATCAACAACTGCACCTCCTCCACTGCTCCTCTGTCCCAAGGCGTCCCCCAGGGTTCGGTGCTTGGCCCCCTCCTCTTCATCCTCTACATCAGGCATGGGCAAACTAAGGCCCGCGGGCCATATACGGCCCGTTGGGCTTTTGAATCCGGCCCGCCGAATATTGGTACAAAATTGTCCAAATTATAGTAAAGACCGCATTCATTTTGCCTTTTTCCTGCAATACCTGGCATTTCAGTTGATTCCACTAGATGGCGCACTCTAGACACAATTTACCTTTGCTGGAGTCTGGCCTATTCTCTCAGCTGGCCCCACTCGGCAACCCGGCAAGATCGGCGAATACAAGTTGTAACAAGCAGTAGCGCTGAGCAAAGTGACTAGAACACGACCACACACTTATAAAAACACTTATATAAAGTCAGGCAACACTAACCAGGCTTAGTGTGATTCTGTTTATTTTACCTTACTTTAATAACCATCCGTTCACTGTTATTGACCATTGTGAAGAGGCTGACGTTTTCCTTTTGTTTTGTATTATTGCAACTATCGGATGGAACCAATACATGGGCTACATGTGGCCATCACAAGTAAAATCATAACGAAAACTACGGCGGTAAAATATGCGTGTAGAAAACGGCTTATGCCACAATATGATAGCAACAAGTAGTCAAGATAGTCTGATTAGCTAACATCACCTGTAGAATGCCAGAGAAACTTTCATAACAGCGTTGTGATGCCAAACAGCTTTCAGACTAAAACACATTCACTTATGGGGATGGGGGATATTTATCAGCTGCTTGTGTGACAGTCAGACAATGAAAACTTTACAGCGGCCGCTGCCGCGAGTTAACAGGAGAATAAACTCTGGTAGACGAGCAGCACTGCAGCGGGCGGTAATGCAGCTGAACCACATTAATAAACAATGCACCACGGCACTCTGGAGAAAGGTATAAGGTTGGAGAAGTAGTTCTTTAATTTAATCTGGCTTCGTATAATTAACAGGGTTCCCGCGGGGTCTTAAAAAGTCTTACATTTGATAATCTGAATTTAAGGCCTTAAAAAGGTCTTAAATATGACCAAAAAAATAAGAAAGGTCTTAAATATGATTTAGAAGGTCTTAAAAATGATGGGATTTGAAAGGTACTTCTGTGTTGCGATCGCGTCTAAAATGTGTTTTGGGGAAAATGTCCGGGCTGCAAAGTAACCAGTACGGTAAGAGCCTTTCAGTTCCCCCCAACAATTTGTATTGAAATAAATCAACATGGAACCAGTAATCACTAACTTTGTTTCCTCCGGCCTCTTATCGGAGAACACCCAGCTAGTAACCTAGCAACCAAGCTTCAGCTAGCGGCAGTCAGAAACTCATGTCTCTTCGAATCTACTTACAAATAAATATGGGAAAGTGTAAGTTCAACCGTATTTGGTTGGAAAACATCGAATTTAGTGCTTGGTTGAAACCAGTGGAGGGGGACGTGTTTGAAGCCCGCTGCACCTTTTGCAAAATAAATTAGTGTTTGTTTTGCTAATGTAGCGTTAGCTAGTGCAGCAGCTCCCGCAGCAGCTCCCGCAACAACACTGGGGGACCTCCGGGCGGCGTTTGGGTCTACGTCAACCCTAAAAGCGGAGGTGCTGTAGACGCTAAATACCGTAGTTAAACACCAATCATACAACAGCAACGATAAAAGATTGTAGCCAAGGCAGCAGAGCTCTGAATATAGCTCTTGTTACACACACACACACACACACACACACACACACACACACACACACAATAATTTGAACAGTATCTTTTTAACTGTTGATTACCCTGAACGTATAATTCAACTGAAAAACCAATACAAAAATAAATTAAATAAATGATATATTTAAATAAATAATATCAAAATAATAAATACCAATAAACAAGATCAACAAATATTTTGGAGCGCACTTCCACAAGCTACTAAACATATATAAATATGATAAATAAATATAAATTAGACTCAAATTAATTAGATCAAATATGTTGTAGTGCACTGCACTCTCACAACCTAGCAAAGCTAAATAACAGTGTTTTTCGATTATGTTGTTTTTGTAATTGTGGCAGGTCAAAATTGTAATTGCGATTAAAATACGATTAATTGCAAAGCCCTAACATGCACACAGAGACACACACACAAGCACAGTTCTGGCTAACACAGTTCTGTACTGTTATGCTGTTATGTTCAGTCATTGTTCTTATGTTGAACATGAATACATTTACTTTGTAAGTAATTATGGGACGTATTTCTTCTTTCATAGCAATTTTCCTTCATGCTGTGAAATAGGTCTTAAATTCTACTCAAAGTGGTCTTAAAAAGGTCTTAAAAAGTCTTACATTTGAGTTGGCGAAACCTGCAGGAACCCTGAATTAAAAACTACCCGACGCAGTCCTCTATTGATGTTGTTGTGAGCGGTGTTGCGGAGAAAATCAGCGACGTAAAACGCTGTGTGGGTCATAAGAAGGCACGTAAACGGTTACGTCATGACGCAAACAATGACGCAATGACGCAATAATTCACCTTTGAACCTAATTCACCTTTGAACCTGCATCTGTAACAATGAGTGGACCAAAGAAAAGAAAAGTCAACATTGAGTGCCGAGTGTCTAATGAGGAATGGACAGCTAAATATTTTTTTACCGATCTGCTACTGGCCCGGCCCGTCTGTCAAATTTAAAACTCATAGTGGCCCCCGATCCAAAAAGTTTGCCCACCCCTGCTCTACATGTTCCCCCTTGGCAAAATAATCCGTCGCCACAACCTTCAATTTCACTGCTACGCCGATGACATCCAACTTTATATCTCAACAAAAACCATCACCCCCACAACACTCTCCACTCTCACCAACTGTCTCTCATAAATAAAAGCATGGATGCAAACAAACTATCTCCAACTGAACAGTGCCAAATCAGACATCATCATCATCGGCCCCCCATCCCCTATCAAAGACATCCAGAATTTCAACTTCACCATTGACAGCCACACTCTATCTCCCCCCCTCACATCCGCAACCTCGGAGTCATTTTTGACAGTCAGCTCAAATTCAACCACCACATAAATCACATCACCAGGACCGCCTTTTTCCACCTCAAAAACATTGCCCGTCTCCGCCCATCACTCTCCTCCTCTGCTGCTGAAACCCTGATTCACGCATTCATCACATCACGACTCGACTACTGCAATAGCATCCTCTACGGCATACCATCCAACCTCCTCAATAAACTCCAACGTATCCAGAACTCTGCTGCCCGCCTCCTCACCCACACCCGCTCCCGAGACCACATCACTCCCGTCCTCCAGAACCTCCACTGGCTCCCCGTCCGTCAAAGAATCAACTTCAAAGTCCTCCTCATTACTCACAAAGCCCTCAACAATCAGGCCCCCCCC
>CALSBZ010046772.1:414481-426534 GCA_943591055.1 Gobionotothen gibberifrons
AATCTTTAGATTAGTCGACTAATCGATAAAATAATCGCCTGATTAATCGTTTTCAAAATAATCGTTTCCCCCCAGCACTAATATGTACATACCTACACCCATACCCACACATTTACATACACATATACATACACATACACAAGCACATACATACACGTACATAAAGAAAAAAAACATACATTCATAGTCCCCCCTTTCTGTTATGTTTATGCATGTTTTTTGTTGTTGTTGTGTTTTTTGTTGTTGTTTGCTCCTTTTACCCTTCACTACTCTGTCTCTCCGTCTCTGCAGGGCTGGTGTGTGACAGGGGGCGTGGCTGGTATACTCCTGGCTGCAGATGAGGCACACCTGTTCCCACTCACATGATCAACCTGCTCTTTAAGAGCCTGGCCCTCACCTCACTTCTCTGCCAGAGAATTACATGCTGTTCGGCGATCCGGAGTGCCTTTCTGCAGCCTGGAGTCTAGTTTTGTTCACTTCGCAGTTTTTGGAGGAGCTTTTGAGTTTTTGGAGGGGACGTTTTCCCTCTGCTTTGTTTTTGGACCTTACTGCAGCCAGCCAGCTCCCTGTCTTCAGTACCTGCCATGGACTAGCTTCCTTTATTAAACACATTGAAACTTTATTTGTGTCAGTCTCTGCTTTGGGGTCCAAAGTAGTATCAAAACGCCACACTTTCTTCTTAACGTGGTGTCTTAATTAAGTTCAGCTTTGTAGGCTATCACAGAGCCCCAGACAGATTCAAACATTTCTGAAGAGCCCCTCAGGTTATATTTAATCTTCTCCAAGTTCAGGTATACAATTAGATCTTTAAGCCATAGAGATGCTTTAGGTGCTATTGAGGATTTCCATTCTAGGAGTATTCTTCTACGTGCTAATAGAGATGTAAATGTCCTTAGTTTTCCTCCTCATCATTCGGCAGCCAGGTAGTACTCCAAAAATGGCAGTTTCTGCACATGGTGTCAATACCACGTCCAAGGCCTCAGCAAGGTGTTTGAAAATGCTTGTCCAGTATCCTTGTAGGCGAGGACAAGACCAAAACATATGAGTCATGTTTGCTGGTGACATGTGACATCTGTTACAGGTATCCGTAACATTTGGGTATATTTTGGAGAGTTTAGAGTTGGTGTAATAGATACGGTGGACAACTTTAAGTTGTACGATTGAGCCTGGCACAGGACGTACTATTGTTCACTCTCGCTAATGCGCCATCCCAGATATCATCATCTATTGCTTGGACTAGTTCCTCTTCCCAATCTTGTTTGATTTGACCAAGAAATGTTTCTGTGAGATGGGTGATGGAATTGTAAATTCTTGAAGCCAGACCTTTTTCGGTTGTTAGAGTGTCCAGAATTTAGTCAATCATTGAATCCGGAAGGATATTGGGGAATGCCTTATAAGGCATAATCTCTGCCACATAGAGAAGGCCCCCATCAATAGAGGATCCATGAAGTCCATGAGCACTTCTAAATTGGGACCATATTCTTAGGGTGGAAACAGCAATCGGGTTATTCGAGTATTGAGTTGGCCGGCTGGGTAATGTAGATGTAAGCAAAGCCAAATTTGGCTTCAAGCTCACACCAACTCAATGTTGGTTCCTTAATTATTATTAATTATTCCTCCAATTATTTTGTGGATATTGGCTGCCCAATAGTAGTGTCTTATGTTTGGAAGCGCCAATCCTCCTGTAGATCTGTGCCTTTGTAAAAGCTCTTTCCTAATTCTAGGAGTCTTCCCTTGCCATAAAAGAGGAGATTAGTGTGTCTATTTTACAAAAAATTGATTTGGGTAGGAAGACATTGAAAGAGGTACAGGAAGCGAGGGAGCACAGACTCCCACTACTCGGGCGGGACAATGCCTTGGTTGTAGAAGCCCTGGGCTTTTTGCGGACAGTCAAAGTAGTAATCGTCTTTTCTGAATGAAACATGAAGATGAGCTGGGTGCAACAGGTGGAATTGTATTACTTTCTGGTAAAGAGAATTCTTGATGGGGTTGAACGCAGCTCGCTTTTTGGCTAGGACGGTGCTGATATCAGGATACACTCTCAACTCGGTACCGCCGTAATCCAGCTTGTGTTGTCTGGCCCATTTTAAGACTGCCTCTTTTTCCTGGAAAAGGAGCAATTTGACAATGAAGGCCAGAGGTTTCCCCGTGTTGTTGGAGTCTCTCGGTCTGGGACCGAGGGAACGGTGGGCTCGTTCTATCTCCGGAGGACTGCTGAGAACACCAGGACCCGTCACCTCCATTAGCAAGTCAGACACAAACTTTGTCGGGTCCTGACCCCTCTCGCGCCCCTCGGGTATGTTTATTATCCTCAAGTTGGACTGCCTGGTACGGTTTTCAAGGTCGTCCACCCGCTCCTGGAGTGCGGTGGTTTGGGACTGTAGGGACTGAACAGCGGCTTTTTTTTTCTGTAATACAAGACAGAATGATATGATGATCTCCGCACTACGGGTGCATGCATGCAGTGACATGTAATACCCAAGGATTAGAGACGGATGGATGCTGCTGTTTTGCACATTGCAATACATTTATTTGTATTATGTTTTTTTTTATCATCAGAGACGGTTGGATGCTGCTGTTTTGAGCATTGCAATATATTTATTTTCACTATGTTATTTATTTATGATTATCTTTAGGCTCAGCAAAGATTTGATGTCAGTTGAAATAGAGCCCTGCTGTTTTGTTAGGGCTTTTTCTTTAACTACAATTTTAAAATGTCGATACAGTAGCTGTCCTTTTTTTAAATGTCTATGCTGAAGTTGTTATAGGTGTTGCTATCTGCTCTGTGAAGCGTGGTTCTACAAGCAAGTCAGTGTATTCATTGGTTGGTATCAGAGCTATACAAGGGTCTGTAAATGCAATGAAAACAATTGGCCACTGCAAATAATTTATATTAAAAATATAATTTTTACTTTTGAATACTTCAGTACAAAGGATGTATAGAATAATGTAAGTGATTATGTGTACACATATAAATCATTAGTCAAAACAGGGCTACATTTTATTGAATTATAAAAGGTATATGTGGTAAAATGAAGAGCCGTTTTGGAGTCGAAAGAGCCAGCTCTTCTTGGTGAGCTGAGCCAAATGATCCGGCTCACTAAAAAGAGCCGGAATACCCATCACCAGGTATATCTAAACAAGTACCCAACTCGCCTCTACGGTGGGGTAAGGCGGTCATTTTGCAGCTCGTGGTATAAAAATAGACAATGGCTAGAATATTCATGTGAAAATAGTGCCATATTCTGCCATGCCTGTAGAAATGTTGGGTCAAATAATGCATACAATAGCACAGATGCCTTCACCACGAATGGCTACAAAAATATCTCATATCCCAAGCTCATCAACGAGCTAATGTTGCAGCGGAAATGCTCTCCAGGTCACAAAGTCAACCTCACATGATGATGTAATACCAGTTTTCAACCACAGCAAATATTCTCTTCCCAGAGCATGGGACCAAGGTGATGATGTAGCCTACATGGTTTTAATAATTTGCCATGATTTACAATATGTTCTCATTTGTTTTATCAGTACAGTTTTTAAGCTTTTCTTTGCCACAGTCCACTTTGGACTGGATGACATATTTCAGGATTGCACTTTTAACACACTTGAAATGTTCTCACTTGCTTGGTTTCAAAACATAACAAATGCCATAATCTGTGCCTTGGGGACCATAACATCAATGGTATTTTTCATTGTTGTTGCCGGCCGCTATTGCTCACGTAAACCTACTACTCCTGTAATCTCAGATTGAACCGGGCCAGTTTGAATGAGTAGGTAGGCTACTTGGTATCATTGTTGCTTCAGCCGTCTTCTACCAGCATATCAATAGTTGTAGTATGTTTCACTATGATCTATCTTCTGAAGTCTAAGAGGACAACTTGTGTATGTATTAGGGATGTTAAGATTCACCGATTCGCATCGGTGCATCGGCATGAACGTTCAAGATGCGAGTGCACCGGTTGAAAGAGTGCACATCGGCTACAGTTTGGGTTGAACTCGCGATGCATCGATTGTAGTGTCTTTGCATCGGTAAAAAAACGATGCATTCATATAATATCCCCTCATCCTGTCAGCACTCCGCAGAGACGATCTTTGATCTTTGCTTCGCACTACGGAGGCCGAGAGTCTCAGTTATCAACACACATGGAAGTCGAGTAGAAAGAGAAACACAGCGCACCGAAAAATACCTACAAATCAAACGTTTGGCAACACTTCGGATTTTTCAAGAAAGACGGTCAACAAGTAGTACGAGGAACTTAGCGGCGCACATAAAGAGGCGACATGGGGTCTGCGGCTGAAAAGAGAAACCTGAAAGTTAGACATATGAGTTAAATCACTCAGTCAGGTGTTCTGTCAGAGAGAGTGGTGTTTAGTTAACAGCAGCCTGTGACGGCCAATAATAGTTTAAATGTCTTCCTTACAGTAAGCAGTTATGAAATACCTGTTTGTGAAAGGTTATTTGTATTCTTTATTGTTCATATAGAAACCACTGCTTTCTGCTCACTGGTGAGTTAGCCTATGAATGAGTGTAAAGCACATCAGGCTGGCATTGCACTATGGTAGTTGTTATTTGCACATTGTTAATCATAGGCAATGCATCCTTAAATTGTTTAACTGTGAGGTGTTATACAATTGTACTGTACTCTGGAGAGTTGTTTAAGGTAAAAAAGAAACAGCATGATGGGATGTGCAGTACCAAATATGTAAAGCACTTTTTTGTTAATTTATGATTTGCTGAATAGGAGGAATAAAACAAAAATCCTCTGTCGTACCATATTGAAGTATCATTATTTTGCATCGTATCGCCCCGTATCGCATAATGTTGAATCAAATCGTATCGAACTGTATCGCAACAGGGGTTAATCGTATCGTATCGCATTGCCTGGTGTTTCAAATGTATCGTTAATGTATCGTATCCTGGCAACATATCGAGATGCGCATCGCATCGGCCTCAGTGATGGAGATGCACATCCCTAGTATATATTAATTAAACCTTATAGCAAGTATAGAACAGGAAAGCGGCTTTTTCTAGCAATTGATTGCTATGCCGCTGTTTAGAACAGCCAATGATAGCAAAAGGTTTGTAATTCAAAGTATGGTATGGTGAATAATAAATGAAATGTTACCGGTTAACTAGGAAACCAAAATTAAATTATACCTCCTTTGAAAGTCTTGTTTTTAGTCTTACGCATCCGACCTGGAAAACTCTGCAGCCAATCTTATTTGTTACAGTGTACCGTCCACCAGGTCCTTATTCAGAATTCTTATCAGAATTCTCTGAGTTTTTATCAACTCTGGCACTTAAAACAGATAAAGTAATTATCGTAGGTGACTTTAATATTCCTGTTGACGATGATAAAAATAGCCTTACTGTTGCATTTAACTCTATATTAGATTCTATTGGTTTCCGTCAGAGTGTAAATAAACCAACCCACTGTTATAATCACACTCTCGACCTTGTTCTGACTTATGGTATTGAAATTGAGCAACTATTAGTCGAACCGCATAATCCTGCTTTATCCGGCCATTTTCTGGTAACTTTTGAAGTACTATTACTAGACTACAAAGCATTAGTCAAAAGCTCTTGCGGCAGAAATCTATCTGTTAGTGCTATAGCCAAATTTAAGGAAGAGATTCCACCAATACTTAACTCGATAGCATGTCTGCATGTAAGGGGGGAAACTTATACAAAATGTACACCACCCCAAATTGATCATGTTGTTGATAGTGCTACAGATGCACTGCGAATAAAATTGGACTCTGTTGCTCCTATGAAAAAGAAGAAAATAAAACAACATAGACTAGCTCCATGGCATAATGCCGAAATCCGCAAAATAAAGCAAAAGTCGAGACAACTTGAAAGGATATGGCGTTCCACTAAACTTGAAGAATCTCGTTTAATTTGGCATATTGCTCTAAATGAATATAAGAAAGCACTGCGTAAAGCGAGAGCAGCGTACTACTCTTCATTAATAGATGAGAATAAGAATAATGCAAGATTTCTTTTCAGCACTGTAGCCAGGCTGACAGAGAGCCACAGCTCGATTGAGCCTTCTATTCCCATAGCACTCAGTAGCAATGATTTTATGTGCTTTTTTAACGATAAAATTGTTACTCTTAGAAACAAAATCAATGACCTCTTGCCTTTGACCAGTATAGTGTTATCAACAGCTCCCGGAGATGTGGGTTCTGATGTTACACTGGATGGTGGGCTGGAATGCTTTTCAGCCATAAACCTTGAACAATTAAATTCAATGATTCTCTCTTCTAAACCATCAACGTGTATCTTAGACCCGATTCCAACTAAGCTGTTAAAGGAAGTTTTTCCATTAATTAGCACTTCTTTATTAAATATTATGAATATGTCTTTATTATCAGGTTATGTTCCACAATCATTTAAAGTAGCAGTGATAAAACCTCTTCTTAAAAAGCACAACCTCGATCCAGAGGTTTTAGCAAACTATAGACCTATTTCTAATCTCCCATTCCTCTCAAAAATTCTTGAGAAAGCGGCCGCAAAACAGTTATGCGATTACTTAAAAAACAATGATTTATTTGAAGTTTTTCAGTCTGGCTTTAGAACACATCATAGCACAGAGACAGCTCTGGTTAAAGTCACAAATGACCTTCTAATAGCCTCTGACAAGGGACTTGTCTCTATTCTTGTTTTGCTCGATCTCAGTGCTGCATTTGATACTATCGACCATGATATCCTATTGCAAAGACTAGAGCACTTAGTTGGCATAAAGGGAACTGCGTTAGGCTGGTTTAGGTCCTATTTATCTGAACGCTCTCAGTTTGTGTGTGTCAACGATGAATCTTCCATGCAAACCAAAGTTAGCCATGGAGTGCCACAGGGCTCAGTGCTTGGACCTATTTTGTTCACACTATATATATGCTTCCCTTAGGCAATATTATAAGGAATCATTCTGTACATTTCCACTGTTACGCGGATGATACTCAACTATATTTATCCATCAAACCTGATGAAACTAATCATCTAAATAAAATTCAAGACTGCCTTAAGGACTTAAAAACGTGGATGACCTTAAACTTTTTGAGTTATTGTACTCGGCCCAAAGAATCTACGAAACAAACTATCTAAAGATATACTAACTATGGATGGCATTCATTTGGCCTCCAGTGAGACTGTAAGGAATCTTGGTGTTATATTTGATCAGGATTTATCCTTTAACGCCCACATAAAATCAATTTCAAGGACCGCCTACTTCCATCTACGTAACATTGCCAACATTAGGCATATCTTGCCTCAAAACGATGCAGAGAAACTAGTCCATGCATTTGTTACTTCTAGGCTAGATTATTGTAACTCCTTATTATCAGGGTGTACCAAGAAGTCAGTTAAGTCGCTTCAGCTGATTCAAAATGCTGCAGCACGTGTACTAACTAGAGTTAGGAGAAGGGACCATATTACTCCTGTTATGGCTGCCTTACACTGGCTCCCTATAGAACACAGGATAGAATTTAAAATTCTTCTTCTCGCCTACAAAGCCCTTAATGGGCAGGCGCCATCTTACCTTAAAGAACTCATTATACCCTACTGTCCTACTAGGGCATTGCGTTCCAAGAATGCACGGTTGTTGGTTGTTCCTAGAGTCTCTAAAAGTACAATGGGAGCCAGAGCCTTTTTTTATCAAGCTCCACATTTGTGGAATCAGCTTCCAGTTTGTGTTCGGGAGGCAGACAGCCTATCCGTTTTTAAGAGTAAGCTTAAGACCTTCCTTTTTGATAAAGCTTATAAGTGATAAAATTAAATAATCTAATAAGAGTGCATTGACGTAGATACGTTGTGACTCTTCACCTATACATTTTAGTTCTTACTCTTTCACTTAAATCCAAAAAACGTAGATCTTATATTTAACACTTTATCCTCAACCTTTCCCCTCTCTGACCTCTCAAGGTTTATTAGAGGGTAACAGGTTGCAGAGAAGGCCTAGACCGGCCGGGGAGTGTGAGACGTAGTCACTGACCTATCTCCTACCTCTGACAAATTCAGGTTCCAGTGGGGACCTTTCTCCCTGTGTGTGCCTCCACTTCTGTTTCCTACTTCTTATTTGCTATCCTTTCCCTCAACCTATCCTAAGGGAGTGCATGTATGTAGACACGTTAGTTTAGCTGCTATAGGCTTGGACTGTTGGGGGGGGCACCGCACTCCGACTTTCTGTCTGTCTGTACCTGTGTACTCTCATGTTCCGATTAACCCAGCTTCCCCCAAATCTCTTTTTGTGTCCATATATACGCCGGGATCCTGAGTCGTGGCTGAACCTGTCTCTGTGGTCCTGCCTGACTCTCACCATACTACTTCCCTGATGGCTCCCACAAGATTGCTGACATCCTCATGGATTCATCTTCTTATTATAGACACATGCATTTCCAAACATTTGGACTACCTATGTTGTAAATGTATTATCTTTTCGATTTACACACGACATCTATTGCACGTCTGTCCGTCCTGGGAGAGGGATCCCTCCTCTGTTGCTCTCCCTGAGGTTTCTCCCATTTTTCCCCTTTAAACTGTGGGTTTTCTCTGGAAGTTTTTCCTTGTACGATGTGAGGGTCTAAGGACAGAGGGTGTCGTATTGTCATACTGATTTCTGTACAAACTGTGAATACCACTGAGACAAATGTAACATTTGTGATATTGGGCTATATAAATAAACATTGATTGATTGATTGATTAATGACATGTCGCGTTGTAGCCTCTTGGCCTCCCGCTGCTACTGTTTCTACAATAATGTTCTACTCCTTATCAAACTGCCATGAACTCTTGTTGCTCTCATAAATGTCACCCCAGCCTCTGACATATGCATGGCGTGGCTTTTGGTGTCAGCCCTGAAATACTTAGTGCTGCATTGGAAGCACAAAACACAGTTTCGGCTCCAAACTGGCCCTGGAACCGCCTCAGTGGAAAAGGGTTTAGTAAGTGAGAAATCAAGGCAGGGGCCACGCAGATATTTCTTGATAATGATCTGAAAATGTATGGAATAGTACCTCCACAGGAATTATGTTTATTAACTGAAACTCAAAGGGAGTGTCTTTTTGTCTTGCATACAAAACTGAAGTCAGGACATGTTTAGCATAGCTTAGCATAAAGACTGGAAGCAGGGGCAACAAATAGCCTGGCTCTGTCAGTTGAATACAATACCTCTAAAGCTCACGGATTAACACATATGAACAATCGTTTAATCTGTGCACAAACAGAAATGTAAAATAGACAATGAGACTCGGCCTGTTGCAGTAAAATTCTAATTCTTTCAGATTCAGAAAAATATCTGTAATAAATGTAGCTCAGCGCAAGTTCAATCAGGAAGACCAATATCCTCTGGTGTTACACGTCACTTAAATACTCTCTCCTCTCTCATTAAGTGATCAGGGGCGTTACTCCCCGGCTAGCCAATCATCGATCTAACCCCTTTAAATCTGCTCTTCCCTCTCCGTCAGTTGTCATTTCAGGTGTCAACGCGTATTTTCAAGTGTCAACGCGCAAGCAGCAGCAGGGCTTCATTCCAGCTCCAGGCATATATTCATCAGCTCCGCAGTCTTGCGGATTAAGCTACAGGCGGCGTTCCCCAGTCGTCTAGCAGTTCCAGTCATCTAGCAGTTCCAGTCGTCTAGCGGTTGCAGTCGTCTAGCGCAGCGGTTCTCAAACTGTGGTCTGAGGGTACTGCAGGTGGTCCGTGGAAAAAAGCTAAATAAAATCCACTTTTTACTATCAAGGATTTTCGGGGGCCACCTCATATGTGACTTGCTCTATCGAAATCAGTCGCATTGACCCGAAGACACATAAAGCTGTATACACTGTTGGAAAGAGGAGGTTCCTAGCTTTCTAATGATATCAGCAGGCAGTGGGGTAGTGGTCGTTGGGCTCATCGGACATTTATGAGAGAAAATCTCTAATGTCCAAGTGCAAGTGAATGCACCACAAGACAGAGCCTTGTAACCCCTCCCCCGGCCCTGGCGCGAGTGTGGAAATATCTTTGGCTGCGATTTCATTTGAACGGGACGGAGCAAAACGAGAAGCTTCCGGACTTACGGAAGGAACGAGGTATTTGCAGTCTACAATGACAGAGAAGAGGCTGTCAAGTTTGTCTGTACTCAGCATTGAATCAAAACGCACTAAAGCTTTGGATCTTATTCAGTTTGTGAGGCGTTTTGCTGAACAAGATGGTAATCGCCGCATCATAACAGTGATTGACAGCTGATAGGAATAATATGATTGTTAATATTACATATTAATTCAGACAAACATCGATGAGACCGTTAATTACTTATTGCAGCAGTCTGCATAGATTTGGTACTGGTCTAAGAGTGTTCAACTAATTCAGTTATTGTTCAGTTAAAATGCATTCAATTATGTCTGCCATCTTATATATTTATATTTAAGGCTTTACTGATGTGCCACAATAATGTCACCTAATGTTATTCAGTTAAAATATGAATATTTTGGCTTTCCAAGTTAACATTGATTGATATGACTGCATTGTGCCATTGTTTGGGATGACCTAATTAAAATAGCGTCCGCCGTCCTCTTTGAGAAACATACACAACGCAGACAGACACCGGTCACAAAAGTATCAGATAGGCTTAAATTGACTTTTGATTGTCTATAATTAACTATTATAAAATATCGGCGTTTTAACACTACGTTTATATAATATTATGTACTTATTTTTACGGTTTGCATATGAGGTGGTCCGCGAAAATCCTTGATAATAAATAGTGGTCCGCATAAACAAAAAGTTTGAGAACCCCTGGTCTAGCGGTTCCAGTCGTCTAGCGGTTCCAGTCGTCTAGCGGTTCCAGCCGGCCGCCCCGCAAACCCGGACGCGGGAGGAAAAGACAAGGAAATCGGGCTCCACGGAAGTTCCTCCGGCTTAATGGGAATGGCCTACTTCACACAAACAATTGACGCATGCCTTCATTCTCTCGAGAGGGCATCACTGGCATCAGGGCCGCTCAAATGCGGCGCTTCCGGCTTCACGCGGAATGGGCCCTCATCGCATGCGAAGCTTCACCCATTTCTGGCTTCAACCACAACCCCTCCTACAGGCAGGCAGGGCTTAAGCTACATCCCATTGAAGCTACTTCTCCTCCCGGCTCAGTAGTCACTACTGGACACTAAGTGCGTCATAGGCGGCTAGCAGGTTCATTGCACAGCCCAGGCTCTCGCCTCTTTTCCTGCGCCTACAGGCGTCAGGGTAGCACTGGCAAGAGGCAGGTGCAACAAATTCACGAGATGTTCGTTATATTGGTACAACATTAGGGTCATGCAGAGTGAGATCGCTACCCCTTTAAGAGAGGGGTGTGGCGCGTGCATGTGTGCGCGGGTATGGTAGAGCGAGTGAGCGGGATATATGTTTTCTAGAAGTAAAACGAGGCAGCAGAAAAGGATAGGTCTGTGATCTTGCGAATCTATCTTGCGAAACAGAAGAGCTAAATAAATGCAACGACCTCCCAAGAAGAGCTCGCCTCTCTCCAGTCATTCCGATAAGAACCCGAGCGTGTTGCTTCTGCCCTCAGAGACGACAGAGAGTCACCCCCCCCCTGTTTCCTCGACTACGGTCTGGGAGCCGACAGGAAAGTTCAACAATATGCATTGCTACCTTTGGTGCAGTGTTAGGGCGAGTTCCAGGCAGTGTTGGGTGTAACGTCGGGCAGCGCCCTGCCAAGACAATGGTAGGGGAAACACTGAATACGTAACCCGACGTTATATCTCTCACAGGCTCCGCCCTCTACTGGACTCTATGGGTACAGTGGGCGGAGCCACGATAAATGTCCAATAACAACATTCCACCCTACTGCCCCTGACCGGCCTTTCTGGTCAGCAGCTGCTGCCCCACATTCTCCTTTAACCCGGTCGTGACCGTGGAGAAGTTTGGGATGCGGCTGACAGAGCACATCCTGCCGCGCTTACCTCGCAGAAGGTGTGCCCAAAAAACAGTGATGGGGGTCCCCCCGCCCCCCCCGCCCTTAGGCGGACGGGGAGAACCCCCAGCCCTGTATGGGCTCACTGTGCACCCATCTCCCTG
>CALSBZ010046773.1:0-38555 GCA_943591055.1 Gobionotothen gibberifrons
GCCTCTGTCGTGATTGCTGCACTACCACTTTTCTCTTTATCTGCCCAGTCCTGTTACACTGGTGGAGAATGCGGGCATAAAGACTCTATTGGTGGTGTTGCAGTCAGAACAATTTTTTTTTACGTTTTCAAGATGGAGGATGTACTAAGGGAGTTGGTGCGTATTTCTACTGAGCAGCAGACTCTGCAACGGCAGATGATACAGGAGCAGCAAAAACAGAATGCACTTCTCCACGTGGAGGTCCAAAAATGCCTAACAGCAGCCTCTCCTGTCCAGAGGGAAGCAACCATGCAGCCTAACCTAGGTCGATTCATCCCCAAAATGACAGAGAGTGATGAGATAGAGGCCTACTTAACAGCCTTTGAGCGCACAGCTGAAAGAGAGGGCTGGCCAAGGGACTCCTGGTCTGATCTGGTTGGACCGTTCCTCCTGGGCCCGGCACAGCAAGCTTACTTCGACCTCCCTCCTGACCAAGCAAAGGATTACGTCGTCTTGAAGAAGGAAATCCTGGCGAGTTGTCAGCCAGGGCCCAGATGTATGACCTAGGCCGGGTAACCAGAGCCTGGCTGACATGCAACCCCGAAAAGTTAAGTGTTTTAGAGAGGATAATGATGGACAAATATATTCGGTCTCTGCCCTATGAGATCAAGAAAATGGCAAGCCAGCAGAATCCAGCCGGTCTGGATGAGTTGGTTAACGTAGTGGAGAGCCACGTGGTCACAGCGGACCTGCTTAAGTCCACACGACCAGACACCGAGTGGGGCCGGAAAGTCAGTGGGGAAGCATCACGGACTAGACGGGCACGAGAACCGCGATGGGAACCAGAAGAGGTAAGGCGACGACAGTCCTACCTGCCAGAGGGCCAACCGTGTTGCTACCAGTGTGGGGAGACAGGCCATATTGCCCGGGACTGCCCAGGGAAGGATGAGCTAATGCCGACCGCCAACTCATCTGGTGCAAGGCCCTGCCACCTTCTTGACTCTTGCTGGGTACAGGAAAGCTCAAGGCTCAAATGATACCAGTCAAAGTAAATGGAAAAGATGCAGAGGCGCTAGTGGACTCAGGAAGTGTGGTAACCCTCATTCAACCCCACCTCCTCCACCATTTGCCATCTGAAGAGACTGTGCCCGTCTCCTGTGTCCATGGGGACACTAAATTATACCCCACTTGCTTCATCCACCTTACCACAGTTAAAGGCAGCTGTGAGATGAAAGTGGGGGTGGTTCCTTCCCTACCAGTCCCAGTCTTGGTGGGGCGAGACTGCCCACTATAGAAGCGCCTGCGGCACCAGAAGAAGGTGAGTCCCAAAAAGCCCAAGCGTGCCAAAGGAAAATGAGAGAGAGGACAAACTGCCACCCAGGGTACTTCTCCTCAGCAGTCCCCCAACGTTGTGTGTGCTGTGCCGGAGGAGCAGAGAGGCAACCAATCTTCCAGTGCAGACGAGGCAAATGATAACCCTTTTGTTGCTTTCCCTGGAGGAGGTCATGAGGAGGGTGAAGTCTCATTGCTTCCAAGTTTGAAGGGCCAGTTCGGGACCTCCCAAATGGAAGACCCCAATCTGTTGCATGCACGCAGCAATGTTACGGAAATAGAGGTAAAAAAACAGTTACAGGAGTAGGTGAGCTTACATGTCCTCATTTCCTAATAAAAACTAATCTGTTATACTATGCCAAAGAGGTTGAAGGTCAGCGAAGAGACTTGTTGGTTGTCCCAAAACAATATGTGTCCACAGTGTTGCATCTGGCTCACAGCCATGTCCTAGGGGCCCACCTGGGGGTTGAGAAGACAAGGCAGCGGATTGGGAGCCGGTTCCACTGGCCAGGGGTGGTAAGGGCTATAGAGGATTATTGTCGCACCTGTGTTGAATTTCAAAAGATGAGTCCCAAGCCACACTTTAAAAGTCCCCTAATACCTCTACCGATAATCGATGTACCGTTTTCTCGCATTGCCATGGACTTAGTGGGACCGCTGGTGAAGTCTGCCAGGGGACATCAGTATATTCTTGTGATCCTTGACTATGCAACCAGGTACCCGGAGGCCATTCCCTTGAGGAACATGACAACGAGAGTGATTGCATGGGAGCTGCTTCACCTGTTCAGTCGAGTTGGGATTCCTAAAGAGATGCTAACAGACCAAGGCACTCCCTTCATGTCCAAGATAATGAAGGATCTCTGCAGGCTCTTCCAGGTAAAGCAGCTTCGTACATCTGTCTACCATCCTCAGACAGACAGATTGGTAGAACGCTTTAACAAGACGTTGAAATCCATGTTAAAAAAGGTTGTTGACAAGGATGGTCGTAACTGGGACCAGCTTCTGCCCTATGTCCTGTTTTCAATCAGGGAAGTTCCACAGGCTTCAACCGGTTTCTCCCCCTTCGAGCTGCTGTATGGCTGACAGCCCAGAGGACTTCTCGACATCGTGAAGGAAGCCTGGGAGGAGCAACCAAGCCCCCATCGGAGCCTGATTGAGCATGTAGAGACGATGCAGACGCATATGAAAGATGTTTGGCCCATGGTCAGAGAGCACATGGCTCAAGCCCAAGAAGCCCAGAGGAAAGTGTATAATAGAGGTGCCCAACCATGTGAGTTCCTGGCCGGGTGCTTCTCCTGGTCCCCACCACAGAACACAGATTCCTGGCATCGTGGCAAGGTCCCTATGAAGTGACAGAGAAGGTAGGACCAGTCAACTACAAGGTACGCCAACCTGGCCGTCGCAAACCATCCCAAATATACCATGTTAACCTGTTAAAGAAATGGTATGCCCGAGAGGCACTGCTGTGTTGTTGTTCCCTGGTTGTATCCCCTTCTGCTCCAGACCATGAGGTGGCCGAAGTTGAATACGGTCCAGGGCTATCCAAAGCTCAGTTACAGCAAACCAAGGAACTGGTTCAGCAGAGTTTGGATGTGTTCTCACTACGACCTGGACGCACAACGATGGTGGAACATCAAATCCACACAGAGCCTGGCCAAAAGGTAAAGATGCGACCCTACCGGGTGCCGGAGGCAAGACGGGCGGCCATTGAGCAAGAAGTGCAGAACATGCTGGCTATGGGGGTGATTGAAGAATCTCACAGTGAGTGGACCAGCCCTGTCGTTCTGGTTCCTAAGCCAGACACAACCAACAGGTTTTGTAATGATTTCAGAAAATTGAATGAAATCTCCAAGTTTGATGCGTATCCTATGCCCAGGATAGATGAGCTGATTGATCGGCTTGGGGAAGCCAGGTATATCAGCACTCTGGACTTGACGAAAGGGTATTGGCAGGTCCCACTTGAAGCCGCCTCAAGAGAGAAGACGGCCTTCGCCACCCCCACAGGGCTGTACCAGTACACTGTGCTTCCCTTCGGGCTTCATGGAGCACCAGCCACGTTCCAGAGACTGATGGACAAGGTTCTGAGGCCACATCGTGAGTATGCAGCTGCCTATTTGGATGACGTTGTTATCCACAGTGACTCATGGGATAGCCATCTCATAAGGCTTGCAGCAGTGCTGGAATCTCTCCGCTGGGCGGGCTTGACAGCCAATAAGCCGAATACCTGGGCTTCACCATTGGGCGGGGCAACGTTAGACCACAAGAAAGGAAGGTTCAGGCGATCCAGGACTGGCCACGGCCGTCAACAAAGAAACAGGTGAAAACATTCTTGGGTCTGACGTCCTACTATTGCCGTTTCATCCCAAACTTCTCCACAGTAGCCTCTCCCCTTACAGACCTGACCAGAGACTCACAGCCGCTAATGGTCAAGTGGACAGGAGAGGCTGAACACGCCTTTGAGGGACTTAAGAGGGCTCTCTGCGCACGGCCGGTGTTGGTGACCCCAGACTTCAGCCGGGGGATGATTGTGCAGACGGATGCGTCAGAGGTGGGCATAGGAGCAGTACTATCCCAGGAGGTTCACGGTGAGGAACACCCCGTCATGTACATCATCCGGAAGCTGAACACAAGGGAACAAGGGTATGCTACTGTGGAGAAAGAAGGCCTAGCAATAAAATGGGCGTTGGAGCGCCTCCGGTAATACCTCTTGGGACGTCACTTCACTCTGGTAACTGATCATGCCCCACTGATCTGGATGGCAAATAAAAAAGACACAAACGCTAAAGTAGGAAGGTGGTTTGTCTCACTACAGGAGTTTAACTTCTCTATCATCCACAGAGCCGGAGCCAAGCATGGGAATGCAGATGCCCTGTCCCGTAGAGATGCCCTGTGGACCATGGTCACCTCTCCTAGGCCAGAACTAAAGAGGGGGGGGTGTAAGGGACTGAGAGGCAGAGTAGTGGGAGGCACCTACATTCCCAATAGGTGGCTCCACCCGCTGCCAATTAGCAGTATTGGGAGCAGGTGTGGAGACCTCACACCTGGTGCTAATCACTCCCTCAAGGGAGACAAAGCACACAGAGTTGCTCAGTTGTGTGTGGCACATGGAGGGAGCAGGAGGCTCCCAGCGTGAGGAAACATTTTTGTAAGCTGGTAAGTCGGTTAGCGGCCCGGCTACGTTAGCCTTTGTTTAGTTAAAGGTATTTTTGAGTTTGTTAGCAATAAAGCCTCTTTTTGGACTTGAACACTGCCTCTGTCGTGATTGCTGCACTACCACTTTTCTCTTTATCTGCCCAGTCCTGTTACAGTAGATATAGCTTGCTTGTTTTAAACATCATAAATACACAAACAACAATGAATACTTACAGGTTGTGTACCCGAATCTCCCGCTGGTCCAAACAAAGTAGGAACAGCATCCTCCTTCAGTGTCCTACGCTGTACAAATCCGGCATTCAACAATACATGTTGGCTGGCAGAGGGTGCGGCCATAGCTCTTTTGGATTGGTCCATTTAGTTCCGGGTAAGCACGTACCCGGAACTAAATGGAAGAATCAAATGGATGATGACGTTTCACCAACGATGCGTTTTGGGGAGGTATTTTCTGTTTTAGAGTTGTACTCGCACACCGTTTACATGCATAAAAACCTTCATAACACACAAAGGGACGGGTAATAACCGGAAAAGCATGACATGTGTCCTTTAAGTGCTTTGACAAAAAATCCATTAAAAAATGTCATCTGTGGAAGCCGTAGTACTGGAAAAAGCACGACCAATCATCTGAGCCGGCCTGGCTAAAATAACTGGATGGCCTACCTGCCTGTCAGCCTTCCATCTGTGCACAAACTTATCTCGTGCCCTCATTGGTCATGTGCACGTTCGTGTGTTGGAGGAGGGGCTCTGTAAGGAAGTGGCAGATTTGTTCGGGTTGTGTATTTTCAAATTCTAGCGCACTCGAGCTGGTTTCTCAAACTTACATACCCCACCTTTAAACTGCACTGTAACTTTTATTCATGTATCTTTTTCTTTTAAATGTTTATTTTATTATCGTGCTTTTTAATTACCATTTTCTTAATGTACTTTGAATTGCCTTGTGTTGAAAGGTGCTATATAAATGAACTTGCCTTGTAATTACACCATTCACCTGATTCGGATGTAAATACCCTCAAATTAAAGTTGAAAGTCTGCACTTAAAGCACACCTTGATGGTTTAATATGGGCTCAGAGCAGTCTCATAATACACACATGCACACAGTAGGATTCGCACTTGTATTTCATGATCCGCAAAAGGATTCACACTTGTATTTCCGGATCCACACTTGTGTTTTTCAATGCACACACACATGTGTTCCGTTTCATATAGGCTACAGGTAAATACAATCCAAATACAGAAAAAAGTTTTACATATGTATTTTTGATCCTCACATATTTGTTTTCAGTTTAAAACCTCTGCACCTGCAAACACAAACCGCTTTCTTTACATGGATCGCTGTGCATTCGTGTGTGGGTTTTTTGAGACTCCCCTGACGGTCAGCCGATTCGTACTTGTAATTTTTTCTATCTATAGCCAATCAGATGTCTCCTCAATTCTAAGCCAATCACATGAGCGCGCCCACACGAAGGTAGATTTCTTGCATTCATGACGTATCGTTTCATGTACGCATTTTGCGCTGTCCCGAGCTGACAGGTCCATGGAGCCTGCCTGCCGGCGCTAATCTCAGGACACCTCCACTCTCAGTACATTGCCACTTTCCGAACAGGAAATGCACGCAAATACAAGCCTTTATATTATTAAGGTACAGCGCCACATTCCGAACCATTGATGAATGCTTGTGTACACAAAAACGGGAGGCAAAACCGTTTTAAATGTGTGTTTCCTGTATGGCGAATACAGCTGCTTTATTTATGTCTGTATGAAGTTGTTGTGAGTGTGGAGGGAGCAGCTACAGGTTAGCTTAGCCTAATCGATCAGTGCACTACGAAGCCAGTGCTAGACAGTGAACTGTCAACGGGGGGAGCCCCAACGGTCATTATCGGCCGATATTCACTCTTAATAGTTTGATCGGTGCTCTCTATAAAGGCCGATCAGGAGAGCTGGATCTGATCGATATGGACATAAACGTGAGTGAAGTATAACCGGACGGAGAGAGATCAGATCAGCTGCTGAGTCTGTTAAGCGAGCTGACCGGACAGCGCAAAATGCGTACATGAAGCGCTACGTCATGAACGCAAGAAATCATACCCTCGTGGGGGCGTGCTCATGTGATTGGCTTAGAATGAAGAAGACATCTGATTGGCTATAGATAGAAACAATTACAAGTACGAATCGGGTGACTGTCAGGGGAGTCTCAAAAAACCCACACACGAATGCACAGCGATCCATGCATAGAAAGCGGTTTGTGTTTGCAGGTTCAGGGGATTTAAATGGAAAATATGTGAGGATCAAAAATACATATATAAAACTTGTTTCTGTATTTGGATTTTATTTACATGTATATGAAACGGAACACATTTGTGTGTGCATTGAAAACCACAAGTGTGGATCCGGAAATACAAGTGTGAATCCTTTTGCGGATCATGAAATGCAAGTGTGAATCCTTCTGTGTCCATGTGTGTATTATGCAACCCGGTATCACGGCAAGACGTGAACATGTGACGATTTACCATGCTGGGAGACGTGAATATGTCACGGTTCCGTTCCTTCAAACGTGACAGTTACACGGTATTGTTAACATGGTCCAACCAGTGGAGAAATACCCGGAAGTGCCAAGTAAAGGCTCTACCGCGCCTATTGGTCGGTTTTTATTGTCAAAATTAGATGTTTTTAATTAATTTTTTAATCCTCACACTCGATTTCGCCGATTTTCTTGTTGCCCTAGCTGGTCGACACCTCTTTTAGCAGAAACAAAGGCTACATTCATGTATTAAATCGATGTTAATCCATGTGTGTGGATCACAGACTGTGTGGATGTCAGGCAACGCAATGTACAAACTCTTCAACTACAACCCTAATTATATTTTAAAACATGTTTAGAAGGCCTCACGAAATACTTTAATATAAATTCAAATGTAAATGTGAAGGGATGTGTGTAATGTGGTGAGATTTACATTATTCACCCACGGATCTATGGGTTGGGGGGGTATTGTTCCGCACGGACATTTTAGTTAACCGGACTAAAATGCCGTGACTGTACTGAGCCCATAGTTTAATTCCAAGTCCATTGTAGTCATGTAGAGAGCCAACATTATAAAAATGTCCAAATATTTATCTGTCTTTTATGAATTGGCTTCTTTTCAATTTGTTGTATTTTGACGATTAAATTGAAGGTTGACAAGTTAATTAAGTATTATGTGAAAATTATGTTATGCTAATTCCTGCATACAGGCCCCTGCTCATCAGAGAAAAGCCCACGGTGAAGCAGGTGAGGACCTGGCCTGAGGGATCCATGTCAGCATTACAGGACTGTTTTGAATGCACAGATTGGGACATGTTTAAAGAGGCCACAACTGTCAACCTACAGATTAATGTGGAGGAGTATGCTGTGACTGTATCTGCATTCATCCAGAAGTGCATGGAAGACGTCTCTGTCCTCAAGAAGTTTTTATTAAATATCTAATGACTGGAGCCTTCCTTTAATAACACCACTGCAATGAAAGCTGTCCCCAAGCAGGGGGAACAAAGACTTCGCCTTGACACAGCTGAAGTTCGGAGGACCCTGAGGAAAGTCAACCCCCAGAAGGCAGCAGGCCCCGACAGTATACCAGGACGGATGCTCAGGGACTGTGCGGACCAGCTGGCCCATGTCCTCACAGACATCTTCAACACCTCGCTGGACCAGGCCATTGTTCCATCATGTTTTAAGACGGCAGCCATTGGACCTGTGCCAAAGAAATCCTCAGTGACCATGCCTGAATGATTACCAGCCTGTGGCACTCACCGGAATCATGATGAAGTGTTTTGAGAGGCTGGTAAAGAACCATATCGTCTCCATACTTCCCCCCCGCACTTGACCCGTTCCAGTTTGCTTACCGTCCTAACCGCTCTACAGAGGACGCTATCTCCTCTGCGCTCCATGTGAGCCTGGCCCACCTGGAGGAGAAGAACACACATGTGCGAATGCTGTTCTTGGATTTCAGCTCAGCGTTCAACACAATCATCCCCCAGTCAGGCGCTTCCTCGGCTCACGAGGGAGCATCGTGGGCAGCATTTCCTGGCGGCGGAGGCCCCGCAGGAGGAGGTGGAGGATCCGGATCTCGACGTTGTCGATATGGGCGATTCGGGAGAGGAGGAAGCACCGTTCCGGTTCTCCCTTCCGTGGGGCCAGACGACCCCGATTCCGGAGGAGGAGGACGAGGACGCCTCGGTGTCTGGAGGTCCGACTCTCAGGTCTGCAAGAATGGATTTCCCAGCGGTGATGGCCCTGGCGGCGGAGCGTGTAGGCCTACCGCTCCCCCCACCGCTGCCACCGAGGCCGGTAAGCCGCCTTAGACAGGGGTTTTACGGCCCGGTGCATCCAACCTTTGTTTCGCCCCAGCTGCCTGATATATGGCGGTGTGTGGAGGCGACATGGCAGCAGCCATTGAAAACAAAGGCCCCAGTAGCTGCGATGACGGGCATCATCAAGGTGGAGGGCCGCTCGGACACAACGTGTTCGGGTGTGCCCCCCCTTGAGGAGGCCCTAGCGGCCCATCTGCTTCCGAGGGAGGCTGGTTGGGCGGAGGGTAAGCGACCCCTGCCCCCGTTGCCCCGGGACCGAGACACCTTGGAATATTTGGACAAAATGTTCAAGCTCGGTACGCAGTTGGCAGCTGCAGCTAATAATCTCGGCGTGTTGGGCGTCTCCCTGATCACCCCTCAGGCAGCCGCCCCCGCCCTTCTGTCTGAGGACGGGAGTGATTATCAGGACCGCGCTATAGGTCAGATGAACAATCTGATTCATGGCGTGGCCACTGCAGCAGGGCGGGTGATTTCCTTGGCCACAGTGGCGTCTCGTCACGTGTGGTTGGGACTCGCTGCCCTATCTAAGAAGGACCGAGACGATCTCCTCGGAGCCCCCGTGTCCACGGAGGGGCTCTTCGGGTCGATCTCCTCGGTCAATCAGCGATTCAGCCGCCTGGAGGAGGAGAGGATGCAGCTTAGCCGGATGCTACCGCTGGCCCCTCCTCAGGCCCCGCTACGCGCTCCTCCGCGCGCTTCCATGCAGGTGAGGGAGCGCAGTGCTACAGTGAAGCGGAGGGAGAGGCGCCGGCACGGGGCTCCCGTGGCTGCGGCGCCCTCTACCTCTACGGCCCATCCCGTGGTACCGGCATACCGGCAGCCACGGGGACGGGCTGCCCGACCTCGGCATGCTCCTCAGCAGCAGAGAGCGGCCGGGTGGGGCGCGCCGTCTGCCCGGAGCTGACTGGCGGGGGGAGGTAGCGTCTCTGCGGGGGGAGAACATCTCTCCAGCGGGGACGCAAGGGCGAATCCCGCCTCCTCCCTGTTTAATGCACAGATCCCTTTAAAATCTTTTAAAAATAAAGAAAAAGTTGATCTGTATCCAAGTCTAAGTGTCCTTTGTTTCCACAATGCTACACTTACACATAATGTCTGTACTGATTACCCACTCGCCGCCCCGGCCGTAGCTCCTGTAAGGGAGGAGGCTAGCGGGAGTGCGCAGATGAGAGTGATGAAACGTAAGCAATGTTATCATAGTGCTATACATGTACAGAGGCATTATGGCCGGCATATTGCTGTTAGGGAACACACTAAGCCTGGGGCTAAGACTCCATTTAATGCAGTTTACCGTAGAGGTAAAAGTTGCATTATGGCAGCGCCCCCACTCACAGTAGAGCGCGTGGCGGTGCGTTCAGGGGCCTTAGTAAAACACACTGCTACTATAAGGACTCCGATTAATGCTGTTCACCGTGAGGAGAGAGGCATTATGAGGGAGCGCACGCTCATTCATGAGTGTGCAGCGGTGCGTTCAGGGTCCTCAGTAAATAGTCGGCCCTTTCTGTGTCGACCCTCCATGGGCAATTCTTCCCTTCACGGGGAGTTTTGTGGCGGGACGGGTCGCCAGAGAGTACCACAGCTTTATAGCTGCGGCCCCACAGCTGAGGGCATGCCCGTTAACACAGTGTTATGGGGAATGGAAACTCAGTTGTGTACTATCAAAATGGATGGACAGGACGCTGAAACGGGGCTATTCACTCCAGTTTTGCAGCGTCCCACCTCCTTTTATGGGCATACGAGAGGTGAATCTATCCTCTCAGGAGGAGATGGGTTTCCTCTCAGCGGAGATTCAGGCTCTGGTGCAGAAACAGGCTGTGACTGTTGTGCACCCTCAGCGCAGGGAAGAGGGTCTTTATTCCATGTATTTCCTGGTTCTCAAGAAAACAGGAGAATTCAGACCCATTCTAGATCTCCGCGGCCTGAATCGCCACATTTCCCACAGGAAATTCCGCATGTTAACTATAAAACAGTTACTGGGGCTTGTGCAGCCGGGCGATTGGTTCACCACCATCGACCTGAAAGACGCGTATTTTCATGTAGAGATTGCTCAAGAGCACAGGAAGTATCTGCGCTTTGCCTTCCAGGGGATAGCCTACGAATACAACAGGCTGCCGTTCGGCTATTCCCTATCCCCACGCACATTCAGCAAATGTGTGGCCACAGCGCTTCAACCGCTGCGCGCACACGGCATGAGGGTTTTCTTTTACATAGACGACCTCATAGTCATGGCTGGGTCACGGGAACAGGCAATGTTTTGCACAGCACAATTGATCACACACCTGATCAAGTTGGGCTTCATGATCAATTGGAAAAAGAGCACCCCCATACCTCACCAACGGGCGTTGTATTTGGGTGTGGTGCTCGATGCAGGCGCGTTGCGCGCCACCCTGTCAGAAAGCAGACGTGCGTCCCTTCTTCAGGGGGTGCGCAGGCTGCGACAGGGGGTGACAGTGACAGCTTTTACTGTCATGCAGACACTGGGTCTCATGGCGGCTGCTCACATGGTGGTCCCGTTAGGGTTACTACATATGCGGCGCCTGCAGAGGTGGTTTTCCAGCCTACGCTTGGATCCCAAGAGGCACAAGCGGCGGCTGGTAACCATCCCCCCCTCAGTGGAGGGCAACCTCCGGTTTTGGGGGTCCCCTGACCACCTCCGGAGGGGGTCTCCACTGGGACGGGTGACCTCCTACATCACAGTGTTCACGGACGCGTCCGGAACAGGATGGGGAGGGACCTGCCTGAAGAGGGCTATATGCGGGCGCTGGGCTCTAACAGAGTCTCGACACAGCAACCTCCTAGAGCTACGGGCAGTAGTGTTAGTCCTCCGGCATTTCAGGCCCCTGATTCAGGGGAGACATGTAATGGTCAGGAGCGACAACAGCACCACAGTGGCTTATATCAACAGGCAGGGCGGAGTTCGATCTGCTGCCTTGCTGACCACAGCGGAGGAGCTGTGGTTGTGGGCTTCAGAGGTGGTGTTATCTCTGAAAGCCCTCCATATCCCGGGACTGGAGAACAGAGGGGCCGACCTCATGTCGAGGGGCGGCCCCCTGCCAGGCGAGTGGGTGCTTCACCCGGAGGTGAATCTGGGCCCAGTTCGGGAGAGCGGAAGTGGACCTGTTCGCCAGCCGGCGAAACAGCCACTGTGCCCTGTGGTTCTCCATGGCCCTGAGCGACGACCCGCCTTTAGGGGTGGACGCATTTGCACACGAGCCATGGCCAAGAAAGCTACTCTACGCCTTTCCACCGTTGCGTCTCATTTTCCCCCTCCTGGGGAGGGTGAGGCGAGAACGTCTGTCAGTCATCCTGGTGGCTCCGGACCGCGTCGGGGCGCCGTGGTACTCAGAGATGACACAGATGAAGGTGGGCCAGCCCTGGGCGGTCCCCCAGTTCTGGGGGGCGATGTCTCAAGAGGCAGGTGCAATCGGGGCGTTACCCACTCCAACCTCTCCAGGCTTGGCTCCTGAGAGGGACAGGTTGAGACAGGGTGGATTGTCTGAAAGTGTTATTCAGTCTATCCAGGCAGCTAGAGCTGGATCCACCACAGCCTGCTACAGGCCAAAGTGGCTAGGATTCCAGCGATGGTGTGAGGAGCGGAGAATAGAGCCCCTATCTTGTGAGCTAGGCTCTATTTTATCCTTCTTACAGTTGCTGGTGGACAGAGGGCTTGCTCATTCAACAGTGAAAGTGTATGCAGCAGCCATTTCGTCCTGCCATGAGGGATTTGGCGGCAGGTCAGCCTTTAGTCAACCACTGATGTTGCGGTTTTTACAGGGGGTCAGGAGGCTGCGCCCAGTAGTGCGCGCCTCCGCCCCGCAGTGGGACCTGCCCCTAGTGCTCGAGTCTCTGGCCTCGAGGCCGTTTGAGCCTCTGGAGCTCTCCTCTCTGAAAGCATTGTCGTGGAAAACAGCTTTGCTTCTTGCCTTAACGTCAGCCAAAAGGGTGTCCGAGTTAACTGCTCTGTCGGTGCACCCGAGTTGCTTACTGATTCGGGGTGACCGGAGCGGCGCGACACTCAGACCGAACCCCTCCTTCGTGCCTAAGAGCCTAAGGAGTGCGTTCAGGTCAAGGGCTATTCAGTTAGGGGGTTTTAGTCTTCCCCCCCATGGTGGGGACAGGGAAGCTAAATTGCACCTCCTCTGCCCGGTGCGTGCGCTAGCATGTTATGTGGAGCGCACGGCTGCCCTGAGACACACCGAACAACTGTTTGTGTGCTTCGGGGGCGGGGTGATCGGGAAAGCTCTGTCCAAGAAACGCCTGGCAGGCTGGCTCTGCGAGTGCATTGCACATGCCTACGGACAGGCAGGGAGAGCGCACTCCACACGGGCTGTGGCTGCGTCGACAGCCTTATTCAACGGTGTGAGTGTGGAGGATATATGCACAGCGGCGTCTTGGTCGACGCCAGGCCCCTTCATAAGGTTTTATCTCTTGGACATGTCGGGCTCTTTCTCCTCGTCTGTGCTTGCGGGGGCAACACAGGACTGGTAGGGGGGGGGGGGGCTGTGGGTCAGTTGGCATCTGACCCCTTCCCCGGACGTAATGCGCCTTCGCTGTTCTCGGGCCCTCTGAGGGTCCCGGGATGGGCGAGGGGCGCGCTGGGCCCTTACAGCCCTCCACATTTTAGTCCACACACACTCTGCACGGGGTCAGTGTCTGAGTGTGGGGCATGGGCACTGGCACTCTCCCTGTGATCCTGAGGGACTCGGGGAGATGGGTGCACAGTGAGCTCATACAGGGCTGGGGGTTCTCCCCGTCCGCCTAAGGGCGGGGGGCCCCCATCACTGTTTTTTGGGCACACCTTCTGCGAGGTAAGCGCGGCAGGGTGTGCTCTGTCAGCCGCAGCCCAGACTTCTCCACGGTCACGACCGGGTTAAAGGGGAATGTGGGGCAGCAGCTGCTGACCAGAAAGGCCGGTCAGGGGCAGTAGGGTGGAATGTTGTTATTGGACGACAGTGCGTACATTTATCGGGGCTCCACCCACTGTACCCATAGAGTCCAGTAGAGGGCGGAGCCTGTGAGAGATATAACGTTGGGTTACGTATTGTAACCCTTGTTATATTAACACAGGCGGAGCCCTCTACTCAGGGCACTGTCTGTCCTATTCCGCTCGCTGAAGAGAGGTGTAGGATGACAGTCAGGAGGTGAGGCCTCCTTTTATACGGTGTGTTGCGCACGCATTCAGGTAGGCCCGCCCAAGGCCGGCCACGTCTATAGAAGTCTCAGTGGGAGAATGCTCGCAGGGTAAGGTAGTACCCATAGAGTCCAGTAGAGGGCTCCGCCTGTGTTAATATAACAAGGGTTACAATACGTAACCCAACGTTTGTCCATGTGTGGTTGTATTTTGGGATTACTAAAAAGTTAGTCTTAATCAACTCCATCTGTTCTATTGATTCCTTTTCTTGAACATTTAATTTAATGTATTCAGTTTGTCATGTTTTTTCTGCTCCTGTTAAAGCTATTAGATGGAAAGGAATAAAAAGAGATCACCGCAAAAACAACACTGTCCACACCTATTCAAACCTTTTTATTGAAATTGAATCATCACTAACTACCCGAGTCATTTTTAGAAATATAGTTACACCTTGGCAAGGAACACATTGGAATCAAAGGTTTCAAAGCTGTTCATCTGCCAGTTGCTTGTCTCAGTATACAGGGATACTCCCTTATGTTGTCTTGTAAAACAGGTTCCTACTGCATTCCCCCATTGTGAATATTGAAAGAAGTTTCACCATTGTGACAAGTTAGTTTCGAACAACACATACAAATAGATCTCTGCTGATGTGGTATTTGAGCCAGAACAATTGCAAGGAAAGTAAAAAAAAACGACTTCCTATATATTTGTGCATATTTGAAGTGATGGCGTGAATATGCAAATGAATCACTCTCATAACTCAACAATAAAGTTTATAGGGAAACATACAAAGAGAAGCATTTCTCTTAATGCTCTTGAGAGAATGTCAATTTTGTGTTTCTATAAGCGTTGCATAATAGCTGATCATAAAAGCATTTTGTCACTCCCTGCTTTGAAATGTGTTGCCACATGATTATCTGGGGACAAGTGTTAGCAGGTGTCTTGGCATGAGCCAGAGTAAAGAGAATAGGTCAAGAGTGATAAATAGCATGGCTCTATTACTTTGGAGATGTTGTTCGTTAAATACTAAATAATTTGATGTTAAACACGGCCAAATCCGTTTTTAAGAGTGCGCTTAAGACCTTCCTTTTTGATAAAGCTTATAGTTAGGGCTGATTAGATTCAGCCCCTAGTTTTGAGCATTTGGAGTACTTATGTTGTAAAATGTATTATCTTTTCAATTTACGCACGGCATCTATTGCATAATCAAAAGCTATTAGCAATACACGTCATGCTAATTAAATCATGAAAATTGTTTGTCATTAACACATCGAAAGGCTTTTAAAATGGTTGGTAAAATAATTGGTAGATTATGAATTCATTTACATATAACTAAGGAGAATTATAGCCAGTTAGAGGTTAGCAGTAATCACTCTCGTTCAAGTTAAACATTGATTCAAAATGAAATACGAATACAAATTAACTCAAATAAATTGTGTGGGGGGGGGGTCGATGTGTCTGTTTAAACTTAATTGTAATCACTTAAGTGAGAGGAAGTCAGTCATTCCGTTTTTTACCTTGCAAATACTGAGCTACTGGGGCCTGCAGTCGCTCAGTCTGTAGGGACTTGGCTTGGGAACTGAAGGGTCGGCTGTTCAAGTCTCAATTGGATCAAAACATAAGGAGTCTGGACTGGTAGCTGAAGAGGTGCCAGTTCACCTCCTGGGTACTGCCAAGGTTTCTGTGAGCAAAGCAACAAACCCCCAACTGCTCCCTGGCGCCTCTGTAAAAAATGCATGTGGATTATTAAAGGGTCATCTTCTCATTTAGCTGAACTTGCTTTTGGCTTGTTTTGATGCAAAGTCTAGCTGGCTGTGTGGAGCCTCTGCTTGCACAACCTGGAATATTCGATTAGGACACATTGTTCCTTCTGCTGTAGACAAATGGAGAGAATATTTGACAAGTTTATTCACGCACTGCAAAATGGTTGACAATCCTTAGCCTGACTCATAAGACAGCAGTGACGAACACCACCCTCAGGAGAGAGGGTGACAACCAAAGCATGTAGCATGATGACGCACGTTGGTGTCTCACTGGTGCCAATGTTCAGTAATGGAGCGTGCAAGACATTACCATAAAGACAAAGTCCCCTGTCTTTCTGTACTGCTTTAACCTGTTGATATTTCTTGCTATGTTATACAGTATATAACTTTTTCTTTCACCATTTCCAGTTCCTCCATGTTGCATATTTTTAGTGATTGTATTAACTTTGTGTTTTAACTTGAGATCTGTTACCAAAGTGTAAAGAGTGCTACTTCCCTGAAGTAATAATGTACCAGGCCGGGTACTATCAACACTTATCAACAAAAACTGTAAAAAGAAATAGGATGTGTTCATAACTTAAACGTATATACACCAATATGATAATGCAAACAGACATACAAGTTATGGGAGTGATTTATTTCAGGATGCAGGTTCAGTGCATTAGGCTTCCTGATTAGGACACACAATTGTTTTAATAGCAAAAATTAAAAGATCAAACAAGCCCATCAGAAAGAGAAAAATAACATAAGAAAACCAGTGTGGTCAAAATTGCATGGTCGTGCCATCAGGTGTGAAACTTTCACTAATATATTGGAATATCATAATTCCTAATTACCCCTTTGTTAAGGTTAAGGGCACTGATACATGACGACACATCACTAGAGAACTAAGAACAAGTTGAACATGAGCAGAATATGTACAAAAGATGAATTAAGGTGTAAATGAGAACAAGTGAACGTTAACTGCTGTTTGTATCAAAGACAAGGCGAACCAAAGGGTGGTCTTGGTGGTAATGGTAGCACTGTAAGTCTGTCGGGGCATTCCATTTGAGTCTGTAGACAGATGCTGTGCAGTACATGTCGACAGCACTTCTTACATCATTAGTGCAAACAAACAAACAAAAAACTTCAGCAAAAGGCAACAGAAAAAATAACCAGTGTGTACACATATTGAGAAAAACTTAGTGTATCAAAAATATCCATATACATAGTTGTCACTGTGTAGTTGTGAGTATCTTTATAAGATGAGGACTTTTTCTCCAGTTAACGATGAAGATCATCGAATTATCTTGCGCATGAGATTATACTGAACGAGTTGAAAATGGATACATGTGAAGCAGGCAATGGCGTTGAGGAAATTGGATACAGTGAGCATTTTTCAAATTCAGTAAACTCAGTGAGGATTTGCTGCAAAAATTGTGTATTTTGGTAGTAGTGTAAAACACTTGCACACATGTCAAAGGGAATATGTACAAAGTGGAGATTGTTCATATTTACATATTTACATTTACAACAAACCAAACCTTTAAGGAGACATGATTGAACATCGGGCTATGCCTAATATAGGCTGATACAGTCAAATACATCAACTACACCTTCCTTCCATGGTGGCGTTTGACTCCAGGGTGACAAGTCCGCTTTAACATTCCCCAGAAAGAGTGTGTGGGGGAAATAAATAAAACTTGACAACGGGTAGTGTCACTGAGCAGATAAATATCTGCCATTTTAGGCACCATGGGACAGACGTTGCGCTCCTAAAAAGGTAGTGCTGATTTAAAACACCACACACAACTTAATATCTGAGTTACAAATGGGAAACCATTTATTTGGATGAAGTGGGACCTGGGAAAACTGTTAATGCTCTGTGGACATACTCCCCTGTGAGTAGGAATTAAAAAAAAGTGCAACCCTCTTGTGTTTGCATACTTACACTCCTCATATGCAAACGTACAAGGGCTTATCATATCCTACATTCTGTTGGGAGACCATTATTGCCTGTGAAGAGAGAGTTTCTATCATGTGTGGTAAAGAAAGAGGGAGAACAACGAGGTGGGAAAAGTCTTTTTTTTAACGTTTTTTATGATCGATTTTTACTATACTAATGCTTGGAAAATCATTTTATAAAATCTGTCTTTGGCCACTTTACCTACAGTGGCTCTTGGTAATGGAAACCAGTGCAGTGAGTCATGCGGCTTGATTTGAGTGTCTACTAAGTGAGAGACAACATACACACAGATTCTCATAAACACAACTGAGCAAGTGTCCTTTGCGGTGACCACCACCGTCCCACCACCACCACTCCCAAGCAAAAACACAAGGAACCCAACAGAATTACATCCAAAGCAGGAGTTGTGCGGAGGTGTAGTGTCCCAAGAAGAGGCGGAGGGAAAGGAGGAAAAGGAGGAAGGCTGAGTGGAGTCCCTGTGTTCGTTAGCCAGCTAAGCTATGCTTGTTAGCATTTTACCATGGCAGCTATCAGCTGGTCAGGTAACTATGTAGTTCTCTGGAGTTGATGCTCAGGACCACACCGGAATGGTTACCTAGCAACAAAAGAGGAGAAGAAACAGGACACAGACAAACAGATGAGCAATGTTGAAGAATACAAAGTGCAAACCATTTCCACTATGACAGACTGTGGACATTTGACAGCAACAGAAAAAAGTTGCTTTCACTTGGATCCATCAGTAAAAATGCCATATAGAGAAATACTGAATATCAATACAAATAAACATTTTTGCATACTTGAAAGCATTTAGTTGCATATATACTTGCATATGAAATTAGAAATCTCCATAATTGAATAATTGATACAGTTATGAGTTCCTTATGAAATAAATTTCAATTTGACCAAGCTGCCATCAGTTTCAAAGCGTTCTGAATGAAAGGAATGACAAATATATTTAGCCCATTTAGTGACAGGATCTCCTGTTTTGGGTATTCCGCATGGATATGAAACAATCACATGATATCACATATTGTTACGATATGTATGAATGCGCTTCAAAATGCAGATGATGACCATATAGTGCCTTGGGAGTAACATTTGCAAAAGTTTAAATATGAGTTTAAAACCCAAAAGGCTTTTAGCTGTACCAATAAAAGGATAAAAAAGGGGAAAGTCCTGTACCTTGTTGTGTGTTAACTGCTGGTGTTAGTGGCTTGGGTTTTAGTAGCAGTGGTTAGTGGTAGTCCTTATAAGCGAACGGAAGGCGGGGCTACCTCCTGCGTTACCTAGAGTCTGCGAGTCCAGGTCGTCGTCGATGAACTCCTCCCCCTGGATGATGTGCTGGGTGTCCTCGCTGTGATTGACAGGGCTGGTCATCTCCTGCTCCTTCTCATTGCGCATCTGCGCGTAGACATTGCGGTTGCCCGGGAGCTTCCTGAAAAAAAGTGGGGGATAAGCATCCTCAGTCCTAAGCCAAGGACTTTGGAAAATTGTTGTTTTCGTAAGATGGGGCTGTAGTTTTGCACTGCATGTTCTGATTCAAGTGACTTTTTGGGGGACGTTTGTGTTTGGGAAGGTGATGAGGAGCTGCATCAATTCAAAAGATGCACAAAACTCTGTGCAGATCAGAAAGAGAGACGTTGTCATGCTGATAGGAGGAGCTATAACTGCTAACAATATGATTAAATGTGAGCGAAATGACATGAAATAAAAGTGTTATTGCGAAAAATGCAATGATGAAACAAAACAGGCTTTTGAAAGGGGCCTTTAGTGATCATCCGCTGGTCCTCTGAGGCATGTTGCTCCTTATCCACAATAATCTCCATGATCTCAATCACATTAGACTGAACTTCATTTAAACTGTTTTGGAGAAGTGTAATCGGATCAGGGAGAAACGAGCCTGCGATGGAAGCTCAACAATGTTTCTCCCTCTGCCTCAGTACGTCCTCCAGCCTAGCATAAGACATCCTCTTCCTCAAATCCAATGACATTGGTAGGTGGCCAAGTTTGTTTGACAGTACTGTTTCACTAACCATCTTTTACAAGTAATTTAACTCACATACGGTATATCCTACATGTTCAAGAAGCTCAGTTTACATAGTGTGCACAGTGGATCTCAAAAGCTCCCTCTCAAAGTGACTCCTGTTGTGACCTAGAAACGCATGCTCATGCTATGTGGTACGTAGTGGGCTGGAAAAAGAAAGACACACACACCCACAAAAGTTACGCAGCCATGCACAATCACATACTTTATTTTGCTTTCCTTTGTTTAGTTTGATTCATATTATTTGTTTACCTTTAATAAGTCTTAAATAAATGCTTTTTGGTATAAACATATAAACAGTTTACTGTTATGGTTAGGGTGTCTACCATGCAAAGAACTCCAAATCTCAATCCTCAATATTTTGGTTGTATTAAGTAATTGAATTATTAATCAGAGTTCAGAATTGATCATTTCCAATTTTAGACAGTTTTTGAATATCACTTACATTAATTAGTAATAAGATTCCCTGATTTCACGGTGCTATCCCTTGAGGTAATTCAGTGTAAATTAAATTATATTATTCTTCATAATCAATCATATATTGGCACTTACTTTTAAGGATACTGCAACTACCTCATTTTGATGCCCCATCATTATCAATACCTATGAATGATTGTACCGATATACAGTAGATATTAATAATATATATCTATAGCTTATAACCAGAACTGCTCCTACCAGTTCCCAACACAAAACATGGCTCACCTTTTGAACTTGTAGAGGATGAAGGAGCCGGTGGCGATCATGCCGATTAGGAAGATGGCTGCTAGAGCCCAAACACCCGGACCTCCAGCGGCTCCAAGGTAGCCTGCGGTGATGATTACACAGATACATTGTTAAATACTGCATCATGTTTGCAGTAAGAAATAATTCTGGTTAATTTTTGCTATAGAAATCCCAAAAGATATGGAAGAAGCTCTTTAGGCAATAACTGCAGGAGCGAAGGGACAGCATTGGTAGGAAGAAAACATCCAAATGAAATAGCGTTTCTTGTGTTTTTTTGTAGAGCGCACCGTTAGACCATTCTCAACTCAGCTCAAAGGATGATCAGGTGACTGAAAAAGCACAGGACAGTACAGACAGACTCAAACTGGATTTGGAATTTTTAGGAAACCAGGAAAGGAAAAGGCACAAGAATTAGAGCGCTTTGAGGTAAAGCCGCAGGTGTAGAGTTCATGAACGCACCAGTCTTTGCTTCTGTAGTTGTTGAGTCATTAGCATTTAGACCTAGCCCTTGGACAAAATCAATAACATGTAATTATCAATAAAAACCTCATAAACGGTAGTCATATAGAGCAGACGATATAGAACGTGATGCAGATAGCATTTTAATATACAATACCTGCGTTTGGGTCAGCTAGCATCACCAGCACTTGAAGACCTCCTCGCACCACGAAGCTGACGTTGTTGCTGTTGAAGGCCTGTGTGATGGCGGGAATACGCTGAACACAAGACAATATGAAATTAAACAAAGGCTATATTTTGGACTGAAGTAAACAACCAAATCAAAACAGATGAATACAAGCCGAGCAACAAATCAATATTCACACCATAAGGACTGTACTTATATTAAAATCATATGCCTCATATTGCAATTTTTTGTTAAAGCTGATATGCTTTTCTATGCATGAAATGTGAAATTACCTTATCTACAAAAATGCTCCTCTTGGTAGGTGTGCTGTCCAGTGGGAGGACGTACAGGTCAGCAGTGGTGGGGAGGCCTGGGTTCACCACGGTAACCAGGGAGCCCAGAGGGACACCTGTGTTCTGAGGTCAGGTAGTTAAAGGTCAGTCATTACATAAAGCTGAAATAATCAATATTCTGTTTATATTTACAGTGAATCAATTGATGTCTAAGGGCTCATTAGTATTGAACAGAACACATAACTCTGCAAATCCTTGGCTCTACATAGTTCTCCAGCTTATTTAAGCTCATCGCTTTGGTTTTGTAGCCAGGAAACTGCTTTCATGAACTCAGTCTCCAGCCTGTTCAAGTGAAAAAGCTTTTTTGATATTCCTACTGTACACTATACAGCACCACAAAGCAGATAATGTTAGAGCCTCACTGGCTAAGTTAGAGAAGCATTTAGCAGCTAAAGATCATGGATCATATTCAGGAATGTGGTCAGACTGGCGCTACAGTGACTCACTATTAGTATTGCCTATAGAGGAACAAGCTGAATTACAAAACAGGACTTACCAGGCTAGTCAGTTAGCATACCAATTTCTAAGGAATAACAAAAGCATCAATGCTAATTTACCTTTGTGATTATTTTGGTGACAACCTGGCCAATGTCCTCTCTCCACTCTGGGATGTTTGGGTTGAAGCGGTCCAGGTTTGTGCTGAAACTCAGAGGGATGACCTGGAAATGATCTGGGATTGGATAGAATAGCAAGAGTAAATAGCAATCACCACAGTCATCATTCCAAACTCATCAGCAGCTTAAAATGAGCCACATACATTACATATTGTCTGCTGAAGATGAAACAGCAAATACAACAGAAAGTACAGATGTGGAAAGGCACTGTATGTTATCCGTTTTATTTACTATCACATCCAATGAGTGGATGAAATGTGGAGAGAATAATTTACCTTGACAAAAAAATCTATTTAAAAAAAAATATATATATTTGTTTTCCTATATTCAGTTGATATTTGCTTCTGCATTTAACAAACTGAGGTGATTTGAAATGTCATTTTTACCGTAGACTCGCACAGTTCTGGTATCCTGCACCATCGAGCGGCCATTAGACGCCTGGACGGTGACTGAAAACTCTCCTGTCTCTGGGAAGCGAGTCAGGAGGCTGTTCTGCAGAGTCAGCTTGGGCTACAGGAGAAAGTCACAACAGTTTGGCTGTCAGATTGGTCAACTGTGTAAACACTGAGTGTCTGAGAAGTCTGGGATTAAATAATGGCTTCTTTGACATGATGGGAGTTGCCCTGAAAATGTACGTAGGAATGTAGCATTAAAGTAAACTAATTTGTAAGAAAAAATGTATATAACTGAATGTATTTTGATGGTAATGAATGTTTTAAGATTACATTTGTAGTGTGTCCTTTACCTGCAGGTTTTCTCCGATCCACCAGTTGAAGACGGACAGGTTGGCTTCAATTGGAAGAACTATGGCTGTCAGATTGACCTCATGGTTTCTCCCAGTGATGGGAACCACTTCCAGGTGCACTTTCTGCAGAGGGGCTGGAAGAGAAGAAAACATCATTTATAAGAATACAAAGCTGAACATACTGTATAATTCAAGCACTCACATAAATTCTGTTACACAAGGCACGAAAAAAGTTGAGACTGGAATGTTTGCCGTCTAACCCCTTCAGACTTTACTAGGACTTCCCATTAAGACCGGCTTACCCCTAGATTCCACCGGGTCCGTCTGCACTGCGTTACGGCCGCGGCGTTCGCAAAGATCGCTCAGAAGCGTCCCAGAAGCGTCCCAGAAGCGTCCCAGAAGCGTCTCGGGCGCTGGGCTCCGCTCAAAATAGGATTCAAGTCTATTTTTCGACGCGAGGCGAGGCGTTGCAGAGGCGCCGGGCAGGAAGTGCATCCGGCCCATCCCCAAAATAAACTAATTTTGCAGACCCTATCCCTCCGTAGTCTTTCAAGTAGGAGGAGAAATGCCAGCGTTCTCCTCTGGTTTATGGGCACTGTGTAAATTATATATATAGAATAATTATGAAGATGAATGCATTTTTTTACCACTAAAATACAGCAACACATCTTTGATTCATGTCGTTTATCAGTGATGCAAACACAGGTATGGTGAAAAAAGAGAGAACTATTCGAAGCAGAAAAAAAACTGCGTAATATACCAGGCCTGTGCTATAATGCTTCAATTAACAGGCTATTCTTTATAATATACTCAGATCAATAGGAGACAGCGATGTTAAGTTAGAAATCAAGGGTTTTTATTATTATTTACAGCAGGGGTGGGGAACCTTTTTCCTTTCAATTTTTACAACATCCTCCGAGGGCCGTACAAATTATTGAACTCAACCGCTGCTTAAAACAACTAAAATCACAGCCCATTCATTTGGCCTTTCTTTCATGCTGTGCAAAGAAAAAGCAACCTCTTAATCCAGATATCTTACCATGACTCGCGCATGCATGCACGTGCACGGTGTGGCATGACCACCAAAACAGAAAGATATGGACACAAGATGTGTGCAAATGTATTTAGTATCCTATCCATGTGAACATGATTTAAGTGGGGGGGGGGAACCTAACCTCCTCTAGGGGGGTCCGGGGGCATGCTCCCCCGGGAAGATTTTTTTTTAAATATTGAAGTTAAAAGCATCAATCTGATGCACTTTGAGAGCAACATGAGGAGATCTATGGATACATCTCTCAACACCCATATGAAACAGAACTGTAAGCAGATTTTTCTTTTTGGATATTTTACAAATCACTCCCCTTTCAAACTCTATTCTTGTTATTTTTAACAACTTTTTTGTTACTGTCATATAGTATTTTATACCTGTTTTTAAATGTAGTCTCTAATGTCTCATTAATAACTATAATGATCATATCAAGGTGTGCCTTAACCTCACTGAGCTGAGGTTATTTGAGCCTTGAGGGTCTTAACGGAATACGTGAGAGAGAAGTCAGTCATAACAAGTGGTACAGGACAGGTAGACAACGTGTTTTTCGGATGGAAAATGAGCCAAACGCGAAAACGCAGTTAAATGCACTTCAACCAAAACCCAGGCAGTGATAAAGCACCATTTGTAAAGGCAAAATATCCTTTAAAGCAGGGTCAACAAATAATCTCCATCGCCACTTAAAAACACAGTATCTAATATTAAGAGTTGCATGAATTTCATTCAAGGCAACTTTATTGACTTTACACATACAGAGGGTAAATTCAAAGTACATTCACTGACACGAATGGCATGGATATGGCGCCACCTTGTGTCATGTTTACAATGCAGATTATTGACATTAGGTCTGGCAATACAGTCAATCATTATCCTGGTGATTATTTCGCAGATAAACTTAGTAACCCCGCCCCCTTTAAAAAAAAAACCGGCTCTTTTGAACGACTCTTTTGAACGACTCTTTTGAACGGCTCTTTGAAAGGAACAGAGCCATAAGATCCGGCTCCCTTCAAAGAGCCATAAATCCCATCACTAGTACTGCAATATTTGAAGAGCTGGAGCGGCGTTCCGGTGCTCTCCGTCACTCCTTTTAGACGAGACATAACCACGTGAAGACACGTTACGCTCGTGTTGTGTTCAATGAACCTGTCCTTGGCCAGGAAAAACAGGCACTCGCTTGTTTAATTATTTAGCGATCTAGATTTATTCATTTTTGAAGTGAGAAGTTGTCCGTCAGATGGACGGACGGACGAACCGCCGCCCCCCCCCCCCCCCCCCCCCCCCCCAAAACGAAAACTCTTCGGTTCTCCACGAATTACACAAGTCACCCAAATCAGCGTTAAAAAATCGGGAGGCGCCGAAAAGCGACTAATTTGCATCACTGGTTTATAACTGGGATATTACAATTATTACTGACTTTGTCTGTACAAAGTAGCCTGTCCAGGAAATATGCCCAAATTAGGGGTGGGCGATATTGAAAAATACGATCACGATATTTTTCAAGCAGTATCACGATAGACGATATTTATCACGATATTTTTTCATGTCAGTTATTATGGTTATTTTTCAAGTTAATTAAAAGTACAACCACCTACAAGGTAACACAAACAAAAATAAAAAAGAGTAACAGACCAAAATACCATTTCAAGCTGGTTTGAATTCTGCAATGAATCCCTGAATGAACAATTCAACAGGACTTTTGATATGGCTTCCTCAGTGTTCAAGTAGGTAGGCCTACACCCTACACAACACACGTTAACACTGGTTTCTTCACCAAGTAAAGTGCACTCTCTTGCTAAATAAAATGAAATATTCAAGGCACAGTTTCTCAGTATAAAAATTCACTTTCTGTTTTAGGTAGCACTAGCAGTGATGTAACATCAATAAACATGAAAAGGAGAGTAAAACATAACTAAGTAAAACATAAAACATCAATGAGGAAAAGTCAGTGCCAAACAATTAAAATGCAAACTTTAGACTTGAAGTGCAATCAAAGACTTTAACATAACTGAACATCTGTTTCAAAAGGAAAAACAATATAAATACCTTATTGATCAAATAAAATATAAGCCAACCTAATCAACCACAATAAATGAAGTGCAATACTGTCTGAATCCTGACTAGACAGCTTGGTTTTTACTAACCGTTATCAGTGTGTAGTTACTTCCGCATCATTTTGAAACGTGTATTACAATTAAATCACGGTAAAATAGGTTAATTGTGTCGTAGTTGATTTCCACCCAGTCTATGTTTCCACCACAGTATTTACATGGATATAAGCCCCGCCCCCTCTCCAGCGCGTCCTGTTTGAGTGACAGGAGTAAACACAGCTGACTGCCGCGGTGAAACTCCAGCAGTTAGAGCGATGAGAATATTCGCTTTGCGTCCGTTGTGAACGCAGCATAACGCAGTTCAGAAACCACTGTTCTGACTCTTTTAAAGCAACTTCGAGATTTTAACAGTATCAGGGGCACGCAGGCCATGGTGGCCGTAGGACGTACAATTATTTTCGGGGCTTCACGGCCAGACCGGCCGTCATGGCCGCCGTGAAAATCCTACCCTGGTGCACTGTCGCGATAGATATGATATCTCTGAAAAGGCATATCGTGGAGACCTAATATCGTCTCGACGATATATATCGTCATATCGCCCACCCCTAGCCCAAATCAACAAAAACTGCGAGCCGACAGGCAAGACGCTCCGCTTCTGAAATGCTTCTGAAATGCGCCCGGTAGGGTATGACGCCGGAGGAGGCCGGACCAAAACCGCGGCGCAGCAGTGACGCGACGCAGACGGACCCGGTGGAATCGAGGGGTTAGACTTGCCCTTTAAAGACTACCTTCTAAAATAGACAATCTGCAGAGTGGTCCATTAATATCATTCAATGTCTGGAAGGCTTACCTGCGACCTGGATGTACATGGTAGCCTCATCGTGCCCTGCCATATTCTCGGCCTTCACTGTGACCTTGTAAACGCCCGGGTTTTCATAGCGATGCTGGATGGGCTCATCTGTCACCGTCAGGTTTTGGTAGATGGCACGGACCCCATCACCGAGGTCCACCTGGTACTTGGTACGGCTGGTGTCGCCCTGGTTGGAGGAAACAGGGATCTTCAGTGAATTCTAATTGAAAGACATTAAGAAACAAGAAAAATACAAAAAGAATACCACTTTCATCCTACCTGTTCCTGGTGGACAATGAATGTGATGTCATCCCCAGGCGCCACAGCCAACATCTGCCCTTTGATACTGACTTGTAGTCCTTTAGGGGGCAGCAGAGGGCAGTTGTGCTGTTTGGCACTCTGCTGCTTGTTCAGCCCTCCTTCACAAATGTTGGAAATGACCTTCCTGTAGCTGAAACACAGGAGAGAAAAGTCAAAATGTAAGAGAAAGGAGGTGTACGTCTATAAGAGAATCATTTTTTTTAGGTTTAGATAAGATCTGTAGCGATTTTTGTGACCAACAGGCTATCTGTATCCCCCTGTTTCCTGCAAAGCTAAACTTAGCACATCCTGACTAAAGGGTCGTAATTAGAGAACAAACAACATTAAAGACCCTAAATATAAAAACATTAAAATATAAATGTATGAACATATTAGACTTTATGGATCCATGTTGTGTTAAATAGCCTTTTCTGTACACTGGTACAAAATATTAATGTAAATCGCAGTTTTCCATGTGTATATGCATGTATACATGTGTATATATACGTATTTATGTTCATTTAAACCCAAATATACGTGGGTGTGTGAATGTGTTTGTGCAGTTGTACAGACCCAGTGCTTGACTCGTAGGTTTGTCCTAGATGGCAGTCCTCTGGCGGTGAATCTGGATTGTGCCAGAAGTCAGCGAAGCAGCGACTGCCCTCCGTTTGGGAGCGTTCAAAACCGTAGTCACTACAAACACACACCAAAGTTACAGTTATGAACAATAGTAAGTATGAGTAAACACATTGTCCTGCAATATTACCACAGAAGCACTCTTTGCATGTTTGTAATATTTTCAGAGATGTCATGTAGCATAGCCTGGCTTTGGCTTTGTGCTGTATACGAGAACACATAATACACTAGGAAATGTGCTAAAATCAGTTTTCTTTCTACACCCTGAAGTACTCACCAGCTGAAGTCTTTCTCGTTGCATTGACAGGGTTTAGTGTTGAGAGCTGAGGTGTAGCTTTTTCCTTTGATACAGAACGATGTGTCCTTCCTTTTCCTGAAACTCCGCTCCTGGCCCATAATGCACTTCTCTCCCTGAATAAGACCATGGAGAAATATAAAGGTGGTTCCAAATAAAAGAAACACATGTAACACTTTGTATGTCGGTACTGTATTTGTGTGTGTGCATTACCTGCATGTCTGTTAGCTGCCAGGACTCGTAGTCAGACTCAGTGCACTGAAGGGGGAACGACTGCCTGAAGTCCACTTTGACCAACTCCCAGTCCGACCTGTAGCTGATGTGGCCGAACACACTGCAAACACACACCAGAGGAACAATGTGACCCCTGAGCACTCAGACTTTGGGATGCAAAACACTGAAATATACAGAGATAAGGGCCAAATCACAGCTTTAGTTGTTATTAGCCAAAATGGGTACACAGCCGGATACCTAGAGTTCTTCTGACACATAATGGTAAGAAGATAAGTCCATCTGTTTGAGAGCAGGGCAATTCACAACAAGATAATCAAACCGTCTCTTTTTGTTGCCTGGATGTTATTTACTTAACAGCTAACTTTCAGCCATTCTAACTTATCTTACAATATCTAACGGCAAATGCATTTCCCAGAAAGACCCGTCAAAGATTTCCTGTGCGCACTACCGACTAAACCTCAACTGACAAACACACTTCCTCTTCATACACTGCAGACTTTCAATACATCTTAGTTTTGTCATCTGAAGGAATCTGAACCTCCAAATCCATGCATTTGAGTTATGAAATGTTCAGAAGACTTTGCGAGAAAACAGCTGGTTTGTATGATGTAGTGAAAATAAGCTCCAATGAAGATGTTTCTAACCCAAACTGGCTTTCAGCATTATATGTGGACTATAAATACACTCATGAATAGAATTTTGTTACTATAAAGTCTGACAGAAGCAAAACCTACAGCCACTCATCGTCTCCACTAGATGGAGGTGTTTTATAGCATAAAATAGGTAATGTTGATGTGTCGGTGAAGCAGACTGACCTAACCCAACTCAGTGATATATGACGTGTTTGTTGTGCTTCTACACTTTGCTACTCGCCATCGTCATTACTCGACTAAGGACTCTCTAAGGCTTGTCATTGTAATCTCTTAACTTATTGTTGTTTCTTCTGGTCATCAGGGGAACAGTTTGCCCCTAACCATAAAACATAACCCACTAAATAACATAAACACCACATCTTGACCATTTTCTAGATCATCATTTGTAGAAGTCTCTTTTCGAATGAGTACTGACACAGCTACATTGGTTATGTTTTGGCTGCTGATTGTACGACCAAAGTTTAAAGTTCTTCCTTTTTCTATTTGGTAAGAATGTTGGTGAATGAAACTTGACAACAAAAAGAGGGAAACATGAAGCCTTTCACAAATGATTTGTGAATAATAAAACGTTGTCAATAATGCTAATGTATCTGGTTAAAAAGAGCAATCACTCCGTTAGTTTCACAGTGTTGAAATCATCTCTATTACTGAGTGTGTTTGGAGTAGCCACTACAGAGACAAAGAAGCTCTATTAATGAACAAATAACACTCCAATCAGTCGGAGAAGTGTTCCTTGTGTCCCTCCTATTAAAACACTGAGCTAAGAGTGAGAAAACGTAACCATGTGTTTGCAAGACATTTCAAAGAGAGCACTTGTCTATTAGAGGACATGCAGGGAATGTTAGTCTACTACAAATAAACACGACGTTTATCTTCTGTTAACTTGGTTTATTCAATCAACGTGCATAACACCAATACAGAGCCATTAACGAACAGTGGACCTCCTGCTCCAGGTCGACACAGGCTCCAGGTCGACACAGGCGCATGCGTTTCACAGCCTCAAGAGAGCAACCTAGTAGTAAACCAGTAGTATAGACGCAAAGAGATTACATGTTAACAGGGAAGACATAATGTTTGTAACCGTTTGTTGAGGGAATTACTACAGTGAACATTATTTGTCAGTATCAGAATAGGATGGCATGACGCTTTACTCTAACGGCATGTGAGTATCAGCCCATCGAGAGAGTCTGTTCGTCTTTGAAATTTGACCAGCTGTCATTAGTATGAGTGCTTGACATTCTCTGCTCCTTGGTGCTAAGGCACTGTTCAAAGGCATCATTATGGGATGGCAGGCGGTGCAGTCAAAAATCGAAACTCACTGGCAAGGAAATAGACCCTGGCTAATCTGTCAGACATGAGCTGCCCTCAACACCCCTCTTTGGCCGCCAAACCTATCTCGACGGAGCCAGGTGTAGGTGTGTCAGTCTGTGTGTCTATATTGGTGTGTGTGTGTGTGGCTATCTCTTTGCCCTTCTCAGCAGATTACAGTTGGAAGCCTCCCTTATCTCTCCGCCAAGGTCTGGAGCCTGAGATGATGTGACAAGTCTCACTCCAGCTAACTTACTGATGGAGAGATTGGGGGGGGAAAGGGAGTGAAACAGAGGGGAGCAACTACATTTCCAACGAGATGGATCTCTTGAAGCCAATACACAAACTCTTTCAGAAGCTGCTGAAAGCGAATTTTGACTTTTGTGCTTCACCAGAGTTATGAAAAGATTCAGGAAAATCTCTCGATTCAAATGTTACAGCCTTGTCAGGAGGCCTGTTTGGTTCCTGATTTCACAACAGACGTGAGATATACTTTAGCTGTCCTTAGATCTGACCCCAATTTTAAAATGTCATCTCAGAGGTTTTCAATGTGTGAGGCAGGCTTGAACAGGGTGCTCCAAAAAGTTTAACCGAGTAGGCGCCTTTTTATAAGCTTGTTCTGAGGGCTAGAGGGGAGAAATGAGACAGGGAGGGAGGGCAGAGGCATACGGGCTCCCCTCTTCCATCAACCTCGGCTGTAACAGAAATCAACCCTTCTGGAAGAGAGAGAAAACTTCTGACCCTCTATACAACTCATTAGAAGCAAACAAAGAGCAGGAAGTGCTGAAAGGAGGAAGAAAAGGCTTTTATAATGTGAGTAATTTGCGATTCCACAGATAATTCTCCATTTAATATATTATAATGTGTCCTCATATTGAAATGGGAGCTCAGATTACTGAAGTCCTGAAACAAAATATATTTTTTGATTTTGAGACTCACGTCATAACCAGGGTTTCGTCTCCTGGCTCGCTCAGGAGTCCATCGACGAACACAGAGGTGCTGGTGAAGTTGTGAACAGTCCACGTCCGTCCTTCATCGATGCTAAATCTGTGGAGAAACAAGCAATGTTCACCATCACCACATTGATTAAAGTCCCTGCTAATAAAGACATCATCGTTTCTCAAAGCCTTGCACTTAAGTTATTAATGACTATAAAAACAATACACACCCAGGATATTAATCATCTGCCACAACCCATAAAACACTTGTTGCGAGTTTTTAGAACATTGTGTCTTTATAACACAAATAAAAGGAACAAATTAAACAATATAAGTTGCAATGTTAGCATGTCTTGGCAAACTAGCTTCCAGTATTAACCTAGCGTTAATTCTATGGAGCTATCATTAGCAAATGTAGCAAGCTAGCTAGCTACAGTGGGTTTAATCTAATAGCAATAGTAGCTAGCAAATGTGCATTAGAAGTGGAGCTTGTTAGTTACAAATGAACTAAATGATATACTTTTAAATAGAGTGCACCACTTGATAATAGAAAAAAAAAACGTTGTTACAGTATGTGGAATTTGATCTTACACAAATACAAACTCAAAATGACGAGTTTGAGACACATAAAGCCATCTGTCCTGCTTTATTCACTGACTGTCTGCAGTCAACAGTGGCAGCAGTGCTGAGTAAATGTTACTGCATGATGGGAATCAATGAGGGATCAATTAGAAATCGAGCAGTGTGTGGCTCACACTGAAGGCTGTGTGATGATGATGATGTGCTAACAAGGAGTACAATGTGATTATCAGCTGGTAAACATGCAGTCAGAAAGAAGGATTACAAGCAAAGCTGCTAAAGACTGTGTTGCTATGGTAAAGGCTTTGCGGATCGTATTTGTTATCCTGCTGTCAAATTATTTGCACAAACATTTCAGATTTGTCAACTGCTCATTCAAAATAATAATTAAGCTGTTGCGCACATGAACATAAATATTACTTTTTATCCGACATGGGGTGTGAGAGTGTGTGAAACGTGTAAATGCTTGAGTTGCACAAGAGTTGGCAGCCCTATCAAAAATTGGGCATGACATGCTAATATGATTAAACCTCTAAAAAGGTCTGATGGAGTCCAAGTGGAATAGCATATCCCCTTTTACAAAAGTATGTGGTCTTATAGCACACCCGTATAAAAATGGAGCTGCAGTAGAACAATGGAGAAGAGTTAGACAGCTAATTAAAGCAGCCATCTAACAGAATAATGTGCTAGAAATAGAGCAAATCATTGTTCAAAATTCAGGAAAAACAATGCTGTTCCATATTTTCTTGCTTGAGAATAATGATTAATTTAGTCTTTTATTTGTATTATGAGCAGTTAAGAATATAATAACAATTGGGTTTCATGAAAGTCCAATACGACTAGGAATTATGTCAAAATGGAGGACAGAAATCTCCAGATGTGGTGAAACCTTCACAGTCATTTTGTGAAATGGTAGAAATTGCACTTAATTCCCTTTTAAGACTTATTTTTAGGGGTGTAACGGTATCCGTATTCGTCCCGTACCGTCACGGTTCGGACGTCACGGTTCGGCACATGCGAGAGGGTTTTCTCAATGGCAGGTGACATAGTTACCGCCAACAGATCTGCCCTCACTACTGACAACGTAGACAAACTCATCTTTTTGAAGAAAAACTTGAAAATAGAGTAAAGCTTGAGTACCTTTAGTTAGGCATAATGGCCTCACACACTCACAAGTTAATTACACATGTTAGACATTGCTCCTAAAGGTACAGATTATATTTTGTTTTATATTTATCATTGTATTTATTTTATATTTTGACATCAGGAGATGTTATACAGTTCTGTATTGCCTTTTATTGATTGTGATTGTGACACTTTCTTATTATTTATTTTAATATTTTCAAGACATTCTTTTTAGTTGTAGTACAGCTTATTTAACCTTTTTGTTTGACATCAGCCATTATAAATAATATGGCCATCTGAGTGTGTGTGTTACTGTTTGTGGTTTGTTTTTAACTGTGTAATACAGTTAATGATTCCAAATGTTAGAGTTCCTTATTTTCATAACAAAACTTGCACTACTGTTAAAAATAAATAACAGCAAAAAAAAATTATGCATTTGGGACTTTTATTTGCTTTTCCTTGTTGTACCGAAACCGTACCGAACCGTGACCCCCAAACCGAGGTATGAACCGAACCGTGACTTCTGTGAACCGTTACACCCCTACTTATTTTACAAAACATTTTCTCAGACTTCCACATCTCTGTGCACTATTTTTTCCACCACATTGCTAAAGGCTTTGGGCTTATTGATTTAGCCGCGGCGGGAGCGAGGGAAAAATGTGAAGGACAACACTCGGCGGTCTTTCGCCCAGAGACAGATGAAGGCCAGTCTAAAAGGTCCTTCGATGTAGGGCTGTGATAAATGCTTTTTTCTGGCTACTCTCTTATCTATGGATTCTCATTATTTCATCCTTATTTATTAAGGTCGATGAGATAGCATCTTGCTGAGCATGACATTGTCTGTGGAAGGGATTTGAAATATGTTGAAGGGTAAAGGACTGGACTAGGGAAGTGACTGGTCTTTCTCTGTTCAGTAACAATGGAGTGGAGTTTGTATCCTACCAATGATTCATGGACTTTTGATGGGTCAGCGTTTTCAAATTAAGAGATAATGTTACTTACTTGAGTATTTTGAGGGGAATGGAGGTGTCCTTGATGGCAACAATGACCCCACCATGGTCCAGGTACAGGATGTGATGCTCCTCCTCGAAAACCTAGTAACATAAAATGTTTGGAACCGAAAACATTTTCTTTAATTTTCTGTCATACTTTGCTGTACAGTTTAAGAGTAAAAACAATTTGTTTTAATATTTGTATCCTCTCAGTGTGTCTTATGATAGCAGAGGGAACATGCAGAGGGGGTCATTAACAAATACCCACAGTACAGGGAAAGAAGAAGAGGCAGGAAAGGGCAGAATGTACCTGTCTCCATGTCTTTCCGCAGTCTGAGGTGATGTACATCTCTTCCTTATACTCTACTAGCTTGGAGCCAAGGTTACCTGAAAGAAAGTTTACAAAATGACATCTGGTGGTGAGTCTTGTATGAGTCATGACACAGATACAAAATAAGATAAAATACTCTAAAGAGCTTGATACCTATCCTACTTTTATGAGAATTGCTTATTAATCTGTTTTTGAAATGACTAGGGATGTAACGATACCCAAAACTCACGGTACGATAATATCGCGGTAAAAAGTCCACGGTATCGATAACCGATAATAATATTATATATATATATATATTAAATGTACCTGTAGTTTTTGCACACCTGGTGGTAAAAAAAAGACTAGTAGTGAGCAAATGACATGAGCATTACTACTATGAACAAAACAAAGCCAAGAACAGTTTTGACTTTTCAAAGAGACCATATTTATTTTCCCAAATAAATATAATTGAGTCAATCAGTCAATGTTTGTAGTCTTTGTCCAGCCACTGCGCCGTCAGACCTAGCATGCTAACGGGGCTAACATCACTGGTCCATATGTCCGTGGTGAAACTTATGTCCCGTATATCGTTATCGATCAGAGTATGAAGGAGTGTGCATTGCATTTGTTAATACAAATAGCAAGCGAACTATCCAACTCTGAAACTTTGAAATAGTCCCATACTACCAACGACATGTTTGTTTACTGTCCTGGCTTCACGGCTGCACACCATTTACGTCACAGCCAGGCATGAGTTAGGGAGCGCTGGATTTGTGAAAAACTCCCCTCTTCCTAAACCACTAATACCACAGTACTGGCAAAACGGGAGGAGGCGAGTGAAAAACAAGCGCCCCTCATCCCAATCCACCCACACCGCAGTATTTTTTTCTTTTTGTCAAATTAATAAAGCGTGGCCTCGTTTTTCTTTAAATTGAGGCCACGAATTACATCTCGTGCGCACTAATTAATAAAACGTGGCCTTGTTTTATTTATTTTTCTCTCTATGAACCCTCCAGGGCTCCGTACTCATGAAATACAATACTTCAAATATTTCCTTATTTGGTGTTTTTATAATGCTTTATGGTGGTTGGCTCCCGTAGCAGACGGCAAGATACGAAGAATGACCTGGAACACTTATTTCCCCTATCTCATAAACGCACACACAGGCAGCTTTTTTATCCTTATTCAATTTTCACGACATGCTATTTTTCTCTTTCTGTCAGGAATGCCTGCAAACAAACACAACAAGGTATTAAATAAGTAAAATTGCTTTTGGTTCAGCGAAACCCTCTGAGTGCTCAGGCATGACGCAATGTGGTTTAATAGCCCGCCACTGCACAGACTGAAGGGAATACTTGTGTCATGGCTTCTCCCAGGGTAAATGGAGCTTTTTCTGGAGAAGTGGCACTTTCTATAGCTCAGCACAGTGACTGCATGCTTATAATGGAGTGTTACTGTAGAGGCTGCAGACTAAAAACAAACCACACAGCCTAACAAACACGCACACAGGAATATAATGCACTGCGCTATACATGAGATACACAAAACATAAGTAGAGTAAATATGATATTAACAACTTATCTGTTTTTTTGTACCATCTACATGAATTATTAGTATATAAATAATTGACATTGTGTATGCGTGTTTGTGTCAGTTATCTATAAAGAGTTATTTATAGAGGTAATGCATTAGAATTTCACTATGACTCACTCACTTGACTTTAATGCACAGGGTTTGAAAAGTGTTTTATTGCTGCATGATATTAAAGATCACTTCACAGTGTGAGCAGCGTCATTCATGGTCTTAGCTGTGTTTAAAGTAACACATAACATAATAAATAACCAGTTCCAGGGATAAAAAGGGAATCTAAGATGTATCAAAGAGTTTGCAACTGCTTTTGTGAAACAAATTACACTTTGTTTCTCCACAGGGAGCTGTTTGAAGTCTGATCATTCCCTCAAGTGATTTGAGTCAGCGTCTGTTGTACAAAAAGAAGAAGCTAGAGAATCTAGGGGTGTGGAGTTTGAAAGAAGTCAGTTAATCAAACATCTACAGCTCCTAATCTCTGCTGCAGGCCAACAGGGTAGTGTGGTGACAAATAGCCATATATGCAGGGCTGCACATAACTGGTGCGCAGGGGCGCATGCGCACCCCCCGCCAAAAAAGGAGCACCGGGTCATTTGAAAAAAAGCCCATTTGCGCACCAACATTGAGAGAGCAACATCTCCAGGTGGTCCTTTGAGAACCAGGGCAAAAAAGTTATCTGCACCCCTGGATATATGTGTTCTCCTTTGGAATTAGTGTTTGAAGTAAAATGGTTCACTAGGCCGAAGGGTGAGTTTGTGAAATGTGCTTCAGTTTGCATTATGCATATGTGGATTTAGTTGGCTAATGCATGTTGGTGCGCTTCCTGAAGTGCATTACAGTTCAATACAGCTTTAGCCTCTACACTGCAGTAACTCCTGTATTTCATGTGTCCACGGTTATTGGTTTTGCTGACCATTGAAGTTATACAATGCATGATAATACTGGCGAAACTCCACATTCAGCCCTTTTGAAAAGTGACTTGCTAGCAGTGTCTTTTACTTTATTCTGGCATGTTGCTTTAAGCAGGGTACCATACATTAACAGGACAGTTACTTTAAGGTAATTAATCCTGGTAATAGTTGTAGAAGTATAGTCAATGTTTCCCTGATGACGAAGTAAACCACCATATATCTCTAACCCTCTGTTTATTCGTGTCTCACAAGCACAGCTGTGTGCCTCTCTCTTTCTACTTTCTCCTCCGGGTCCATTATTTTCACAAAGGCTGTTCTGTGCTGGACCCTTGGCTGTCCCTCGATCCCTGTCTCTTCCGGCAGTCAGTGCCTCATTCTAGATGTTTTGGATTTGTATCTTGGTCCTTGAGGAGGTTCAGCCTCTCGTCTTCCCTTGTGTGGATGATTATTGTCTCTCTCTCTCACTTTTTTGTAATACTATATCAAATCAAATCAAGTTTTATTTATATAGCACATTTATAAACGATTTTTGGTCGAGCCAAAGTGCTGTACATATAATAAAAATAGCCTACAGTAGGGACACTTTACAGCAAATACAACAGCACAGATTGTTCAGAATATCAATATGAGAAAAACGACACCCTCTATCCTTAGACCCTCACATCGTACAAGGAAAAACTTCCGAGCAAAAACCCACAGTTTTAAAGGGGAAAAAATGGGAAAAACCTCAGGGAGAGCAACAGAGGAGGGATCCCTCTCCCAGGACGGACAGACGTGCAAGAAATGCGGTGTGTAAATCGAAGAGATAATACATTTTACAGCCTATAGACCGAATCTTAGGAAATGCGTGTGTCTGTAATAAGAAGATGAATCCACGAAGATGTCAGCTACAATCCTGTGGAAGCCATCAGGGAAGCAGCATGACAAGACCCAGGCAGGACCGCAGAGACAGGTTCAGCCACAACCCGAAGTCCACGACTTAATCCAGAGGTCAGGATAGAGGATCAAGGACACAGGACTACAGCAAGACGATCAGCCTCGACTCCGGAACCCGGCGTAGATATAGATAAGAAAAACATGTTTGAATGGTGTGTGACCTTGTATGTTTGTGTAACCTCTATCCAGGCCTCCCTGATAGAGATGAGGTGGTGTGAAGTGCTTTTAGTGACACCTAAAGTTGCCTTCGTCATCCTGGATCCGTTGTAAAAATACACATGTAACCGATCTAGCTATAATTGATTCATGCTGTCATTTTATTTTGTTGGTTATTCTGTTCACAGGACAATTGCACGTCTGCCATTTCGGAGGATGGATCCCTTCCGAGTAGCTCTTCCCTGTAAGTTTGACGGGTGGGAAAGGGGGTTCACCATCCAAATGGAGAGTGTAAAGACATATGGTGTCATATGCTGCACAGATTGTTAATCCCCTTGAGGCGAAAAATATGGCTTATGATCGGTAGATTTCGGCTATATGATTCTAATTGACTTGAATCACATTTATAAATGCAAGGTTGAAAGAAGGTCACATTAAAAAGTCGGGAGACTCACCAGCACCCATGATGAGACCTGGAGCAGAGTCTTTGGTGTGGACAGTCCCCGACACGTAGGGGTTGTCCGCCCAGCGTAGGTGGAGGTGGAGGTGACAGTCGGGCTGGTGGAGAGAGAACATGTGAAGACAATTTAATGAGAGGAAAGACGTATTATTCAACCACAAATATACTATCCGACCATCTGATTGATTGTTTCAAAGTGTATTTGTAGCAATGAATCCTAAAGAAAATAGAATCACTTCAGCGAAACTGTGGGTGAACTGCTCTCGCCGAGTCATGTTTAACCTGTTAAGCCCCGAGCCTGTTTTTCATGTTTCAGGCTCGAAAATGACATTCCCAGAACAAATGACCATATCTTCCCTTCTAAAAGGGTTACATTAATCATCTTTTCTTAAACTAATGATAAACCTGTGAGTTGGATGTAGAAAAGTCAGAATCAA
>CALSBZ010046773.1:38955-52517 GCA_943591055.1 Gobionotothen gibberifrons
GGCTACCATTAGCAGCTAACTTTTGGTCTCCGGTTTTGCCATCAATATGGAATTATGGACTATAAATGAAAAAAATGAGATTGCCCATACTTTCTCAACCTATGGATTAACCGTTGCAGCAGCGTTTTTTCTCGTTTGAATGCCATTGAACACTCTAATGATCAGATTGGCAGCTACGGTGAGACATCTCCGGTAGAAATGCTCCATGAAGGTACGTGTTGTGATATCTGTGTTTGCTTCCCCTGTTGTGAGTTTGTATCTTTCAGTGTTGAGGCTGGCACCGTTAGATTCTGTGTCTTTATGATCATAAACGATGTGCAGAGCTAGGATAAGTAATAAGGGAGCTTGGAGTGATTGTCGGTGCGGTAATAGGTTAGCATTTTTCGCTCGGGGCTAATTCAGAGGGTCAGTGTATGGTGTGTGTGTTTTTTTTTTTAAAGAAAAAATGAAAAATACTTTTTTTTGAGTTTTTCCCTGTTATATGGATATAAAATATTCATAGTTTAATAAATATTAAGGTTCCTTGAGACACAGTGTCGTGAAAAACAAAAAAAAGCCCCCGCCGAGGGGGGCTTTGGGGCTTAACAGGTTAAAGAGTCTTACCTGATAATCCCGCTGCAAATACAGCTCAGTTAGGGGTTTCATTGCTCTAAATCCCATTTTATTTGGGAAAATGAATAAAAGCAAACTCATTTTAAAAGAGAGAAAAACACTAGACTTTCAGCAATGCAAATATTTGCCGGAGCTCCCCTGAATCTCGTCGCTTTAGTCTTAATAGGCAGAGCTTTAGGCATTCCCTTCTAAGAGAGCTACTGTTTATACACTAATAGTACTCACATGTGCAATATGGGTACTTCTTTTATGACAAGTTATCAGGTAGCCACAGTTACAATGAAGGACGGTCACTCACAATGTTAGGTTGGAATTTTTAAACCTGACCAACTGTTTGCAACAACATAATTGAAAGCATATTTTGGATTTACAAATACACATAAACCAGCTAAGGCGTATTGCTGAAGCTTTGGGCTTTGTTTAGGCCTGGTTCATACAGTACTTTGAATGGACATACAGTACAGTAGTTGTAACTACAATAATATTTGCGGCGCCTCAGTTATATTTTTATTTGTAGCTGAATAGTTTGTAGGCCCTGATTTTCAGTGGGGAGATGCGAGTATATTCCTTCCCTAGGTCCCTTTCATACAGACCGACATGACACGTCTTGTTAATGGAAAATTATAAACTATTTATTTTATGTTTTGATTGCATGTGCTCTACCCTCCTTATTGAAATGCATTACCGTGCTATTTTCATTTTAAGGAAAACACAAAATAATAGTTTTTGTGGTTTTACAATGGTTGGTGTACTGAGAGAGTGACAGGATACTTTAGCCAATCACAGCACATGTTTCAAAGCAGGCAGTGGTGTTTTTAGATGTTCAATGCTGCCACTGCAGCCTAAGCCATTTAGAAATGTCACTTTGGCTTTTCTTAAGATATTTGAAAGGAAAAGAAAGATATTGAAAAACGATGTTACACTTCAATGTTCAAGATCAGCATTTTGTAAAATAGTTGTATATGCTTATTTTGCAGAGAGATGAGTAGATAAATACCACTTGTGTTTTTTATTATGCCCCATGCCAGCAGAAGAGAAAATCAATATGAAAAGTGTATACGAAAAACAAATCAATGCTAAGTAAAAATAAACAAACAAGACAGAAGATTAATACCTGATGCAAACCTCGCTCCTTCACACAACACAACAAAACACAGTATCAAGGGGTTGCTTTAAGGAACAGTTTCACATTTTGCAAAATACACATTTCCTTTTGGATGTGCACAGGTGTAAGGGGTTGTTGTGTTGTGTTTTTTCCTCAGTTTGTTTTATTGGAAACTGACTTGCGACTAGTATATGGTGTCACAGTAATTGCAAACACATTCACTTTGAAGCTGTAAAGTAATGGCAGTCGTGTATCAAACTGTAGGTCTATTGAAGATGGTGTGTTTTTTAATAATTCAACTCTGGTAAAAGACAAACTCAATGAAGAAAGTGAAAGGGACCTTTAGCCGAGTCAGTACTTACTGCTTTGCAGGTTATCGTCTTGCCATTCATGTCAGTCATAGGCGGGGCCAAGAGATCCCAACTTTGCCCTTTGTTATAGGTGATGAGAGTTGTCACTTTTCCATCGATCTTCTGATTGGCTAGGAAGACTCCTTTGATCCCACGTACCTGTAAAAACATGGCAGATTTACAATAGCTAGGGGTTAACAATACAAAATGACTATTTTAATATTAGCCTTCCAGCCGTTTCTTATGGTAAACGTTAAAACATGAAGGCATGAGGGAGAGGTAAGGCCCCAGCCACACAAGGACGATAACGGTCCTATCCGCTATAGTTCTCTATCATATAGACGGTTCGGCCACACGAGGCCGACATGGAAACGCATAAAACGATAACGATAACGGGTCCCAAGGTAGGTAGATCTGCATACGAAATGCTCTGGGGGGGCAAACGGCTCTGTGTTTACGCCTATACGATCATTTCCTGATAACGTTGAAGCAATAGCCCCGCCTCTCCCCACATCTCCTGCTCAGAGATCAGCTGCTGGGCTGTCAGAAGTGGGGGAGGAAAAGAGAGGCTCCGTTTTTTATTATTATAAAGAGTTGTTATTAATTTGTTTTAAAGCTCAACAAATAACTAAGAAGACCTCTGACCGGCACTTTTCTAATTTTGTCCGGAAGATTAAAACTTTAACGGACATGTTGACCGGCGAAAGAAAATCTAACTGAAACTCTGCTGCACGGTCCCCTCGTCCCTTGGAAGGGGCTGGGAGGTGGGCGTTTTCCTCTGCTGGTGGACTACCGGAGAGATTTACAGCAGGAGCAAACGCTTGCCTCGGGAGGGAGAAAAAGAGCCAGAGCGTCCACAGCGGAGAATAAACAGAAGGGCAACCATGGCAACCATGCGCAGGAAGTCTTCTTCGCTGCTTTTGTGGCAGGAGTACAACGCCACTTACAGGCCCGGCATATGTACTACAGCGTCTCCAGAGCCTTTGAGCAGTCTCATGTGAACGGACACGCTTCTGGTGCCTATTGCGTGTGGACGGAATACTTTTTTGATATCGATTTCGGTCCGTTTGCGTTATCGTCCTCATGTGGCTGCAGCTTAAGTCATTAAATCAGCAAACTGACACTGTTATGTGAGTACAAATATGTACCTTTTGACTTTGTAACGTTTGACAATAGCACACATTAGCCACCACACTGCAGCTTGAGCAGTCACAACCCTGTATCTATTAAAGTTATATACTCTTACCTTACTCTAAAAACTGGCCCTCAAATTATATTCATAAACATAGACACATGAGGTGAGGATAGTAAGTGGTTAAACTATGTAGAATTTTCTAAAAAGATTCCAAATATAAAACAGCAGCAGCTGGATTGTAATGCTATCTTGAACAATACAACTGCATTGAGAAAATTAACCAGAACATCAGATAATGCACCCTTTAACTTCCAGCAGGGGTCACTTGGGTGCTGAAAGGAAACCACTGACACATGAACTGCAGGCCAGTAAAAGTTACATTTTCTGTAATTGATACATAGATGTCTTTTTGCAGCTGCGTGGTTGCTCACTCCATGCTTTGAAGTTAAAACATTACACAGTGAACCGATAAAGGCCATTTAAACAGAGCCGCATGTTAGACATGTCTCAATTTGCCGAATTCCCCAGCTTCGGTCTCTATCTATAATTTAGTAGTGTTGCATATAAAGCAAATTGTTTGAGTGAAAGTACATGAGCCTGCTTTCATTGCCTCTGGAGTTTAATAATAATAGAGAACATAATCAGTTTTTTTCTGTTTAGCATGATTAATTGGTTATTTTTCATGACGTAGTTATATCCACTTGAAAGCACTTTCACACCAATTGGCTTTTCATTCTCTGGGAGAACACTCTTGATAAAGCTCCCTAGAAGGGACAGAACTTACATTTATAGCAAGCTTGGGTTTGGACTCAGCTGTGTACCTTTTATAGCATTTTAAGGTATTCTGAGACTGAAGTACTCTTTGGCTATCAACTGTGTATCCAGTCCTCTACCTCAAGGGGGGGGCTAGTGAATTAATTTAAGTTTTTTGCACTCTCGCGGGAATATCTCCGCAATGGAGCGAGCTTAAGTTTCGATTGCATGATATAGCCCAGCGCAACACCTTCGTCAAACATGTTGCCACTTGTTTGTACCATTTTCAGGCGATTTGTAATCTGTTCTAGAAAGACGATGTGTTTTTTTGGATTTCAAGAAGCATATAGAACAAACAATGGATGTATTTTATGAACATTTATCCATGCTGAAAGTAGATTTAGATGTGTTAGGAGTGAGATAGAGATTATTATCTAATATTTGCATCCGATGAAGCATTGCATGAAGTCCGTTGATGATCAGAGGCTGTTGTTGGGGCTGCATAAACGTTTTTTTACTTTTGTTTTGTAGGCAGACCATGCAGGCCTCAGAATTAAACTTGGGCCTGCGACCATAGTTTTTCTGTATTTTGTTTTGAAAATCCACAGTGGGGGTTTGTGTCGTACTATGGGGTGTATTTTGCATATCTCTCAGTAGCCAACGATCTGTGAGTCTTTTGGCTCGGACATAAACTCCTTAACCTGTTCCACCCCGAGCCTGATTTTCATGTTTCAGGCTCGAAAATGACATTCCCAGAACAAATGACCATATCTTCCCTTCTAAAAGGGTTAAATTAATAATCTTTTTTCTCAAAGTAATGATAAACCTGTGAGTTGGATGTAGAAAAGTCAGAATCAATATAGATGTTTTTTTATTTTAAAGAAAATTCAGATTGAACATGGTAAAAAACTGTAAATTATAGTGTCCGTCCAAAAAATATTTTGTACTTATAGTGAAAACTAACCTTGGATGATGGGTTAGTACACTAGCTTTAGGAATCCAAAGTAAAACATATAATAAGTACTCTGTATCAAGATTGATGCAAAACAAGTGATATTTGACCTTTTTATAGACATTTAGAAAAAAAAAACCTCTTTTGGGGTCATTTGGGTGGATTTGACCTATCTCTGGCCCCCCTTGCTCGATTTTGACATGTGACATCTCTTTCTGACCGTCAGAGCCAATAGAATCGAGGGGAAGTCCCACATAGTCCTTATTTGGTCATGTCTGTTTGTTAGAGTGCCGCGTCAGTCAATAGAGAGGCGAAGTCCCTCCCCTTCCGAGGGAGCCCATGGGACCCCGGAAGCGGAAAAATATACATTGAAGTCAATGGAGAGATAAACGTTATCTTTTGATCCCGTTTGAATTGTGCCACGAATGACACATATGATGTTTGTCAATTTAAAAGAACATTTTGCAAGTCAAAAAAATAAAAATGTGTCGTAAAACTGTGAAGTTACACATTTTTTTGTGTGAAACTGCTCAGTGAACTACATCTCCACTCTAGCACACGTCACCAAGATGGACGTCACTACTGTCTTGTCAACAAAAGGATTGACTACCCTCACTATCACCACAATGAAACACGTCCAGAAGAATGTCATGCAAAGCTCCCTGCCTACCTGCCTTCCTTCCTCTGATTCTCTCTGAACTGCCTGGTCTTTTTAATGTTTAATGTCAACCATTTGTGCAGATAGCGTGAAGTAGAAAAGATCGTAGACGCTATAGCTAGCGTTAGCATTTCTCCCCCGGGCTTAAGTGTGTATTATAGAATGATCACACAGGTGTGACAGTACTAAAGGGTTCACGAAATATGACTACTACTATTACTGTTTAACATGTTGTGTTACTTGATGTTACTTATTGTTAAGGCTAATAAAAATGACAAGGCTGTAATGCTAACCAACGTGCTAGCTACTAGCTAGGTAGCTAACTTGATCCAGCCACTCCTGTTCCTTTCATCAGATGGGAAGCGAAAGAACGAGCAAGACCCATTGCTGGTATGATAACAACCTGGTACTAAGCACACAGGCATCTTGTTAAAGTTATCTTATCTTAGCCAGCGCCATATAGATAGATGATATCTATATCGCGCTGATATTAGCTATCTCTTAGTGGAGGAAAACAATGGGGACATCACTTAGGTGACTCTGGGATTTGTAGTCTTTCTAGTTGCATATTTTTCATAGTCTTATATTTCAACAGTTTTACGACAAACTGTGACTTTTTTGACATGGAAATGATTGTTTAAGATTGACAAACATCATATGTGTCATTCGTGGCACAATTCAAACGGGATCAAAAGATAACGTTTATCTCTCCATTGACTTCAATGTATATTTTTCCGATTCCGGGGTCCCATGAGCTCAACCGGAGGGGGAGGGACTTCGCCTCTCTATACATGGGGAATAGCAGCAGCAGGTGGCTACCATTAGCAGCTAACTTTTGGTCTCCGATTTTGACATCAATATGGAATTATGGACTATAAATGAAAAAAATGAGTTTGCCCATACTTTCTCAACCTATGGATTAACCGATGCAGCATCGTTTTTTCTCATTTGACAGAGGCTATGATCAGATAGACAGCTACGGTGAGACGATCTCCGGTAAAAAGCTCCGTGAAGGTACGTGTTGTGATATCTGTGTTTGCTTCCCCTGTTGTGAGTTTGTATCTTTCAGTGTTGAGGCTGGCACCGTTAGATTCTGTGTCTTTATGATCATAAACGATGTGCTGGATGTGCAGAGCTAGGATAAGTAATAAGGGAGCTTGGAGTGATTTTCGGTGCGGTAATAGGTTAGCATTTTTCGCTCGGGGCTAATTCAGAGGGTCAGTGTATGGTATGTGTGTTTTTTTTGAAAAGATACGTTATATGGATATAAAATATTCATAGTTTATTAAATATTAAGGTTCCTTGAGACACAGTGTCGTGAAAAAAGCCCCGAGGTCCCCGCCGGCGGGGACCTTGGGGCTTAACAGGTTAATAAATGTAGTCTACATTTCATAAGAGGTGTAAAACCTGAGAGAATTTAAAATCGCATTTGAACTAAATGCTTATATAATCTGTAGTTGTATTTGTATTGTTGATTTAATGTGTGAATGAGGCGATATAGAGAACGTTAAGCTGTCATTATTAGGCTGTAATTTGTTATATACTGTTGGAATGGTAAGCAGGCCTATTGTTTTTGGATATTTGTGGAGTTTTTTTTATTGGTTAAGTGGTCCTTGGTATGAAAAAGTTTGAGAAACACTGCGCTAGTGGATTGTCAAAGGAGGAGCCTCGCTGCGGGGAAATCATACAGATGGCTAGTCCGCCCCTGAAACATTTCTATGCACACGTTATTATTAATAATTATAATAAAGAAAATTGATAATCATTTTCAATTTTTATTTTGTAATCATCTCGCGACCCCCACTTTGGGAACTCCTGCTCTACCCCATCTTACCTCAAGTATGTCGACGAGGACATTCTCCTCTGGCTGCTTGGTGCTGCGAACATTTTCTAGGACAATGGAGTAGTAGACGCCTTGGGGGTCAGACTGGTACAAGTTATATGTGTCTGTCTGGTACCACTCCTGGAGGGCGAGGAAGACCTGGTCCTCGTCAGTACTCACTATCTGAACATCCTGGGGGAAAAGATTGAGAAAAAAAGGAGACGTGTGAGTTAAGAAGGGAGAATATTTTCTGAATCACTGGTTGGGAACTAAAGAAAAATACAGGCCAGAGAACAGCAAATTAATTAAATTAAAGACACAAAAATAAAATGAATTGCACAAACAGGACAAATTAAAAACAGGAAAATAAAATGTGCAGATTTTACATAAAGGTGAGCAAGAAAGACAAGTAAAGGGTGAAGAAGTAGAGAAGAAAATAAAGCAACAAGCGGTTACAGGTGGGGGTAAATAATGGAAAAGGGATATTAAAAAAAAGGAAAGGAGATAATGGGTACAGCAGTAAAATAAGCACATTTGGATTCATAGAAAAGTTGACAGTAACTCACTTTGAGCCAGAGAACATAATCTGATTATGCAGAGCTACAGTTATACAAACAAATTGGTGGAGATAGTGATTTACCCACTGCAAAACTGTCTTTGGCAGCTTAGAAAACTTGTTAGGTGTTCTTGTCAAAACTTGTGAGCGTCCAATGCAAATGGCTCCATCACTCATGAGAGACTGTAACTGCGGCGCAAGGAGCGAGTCAGCACTTTTGCTAAGTTAGTGATTACATTAACATAACATTTTAAAGCCATAAATAAAATAAAGCCAGCAAGGGGAAAGTGCCCAAGAAAGAGTGTCTATGATCATTGACACTGCCGTTTTGCCCAGAAAAAACCCTAGAGCTTAAATATATTTTGATTTATGGTTATGTCTCAGTGTAAGAGTTGAAAATTGTGAGATGATTTTCATACATACTGTTTTCTAATACACCCAGGAATCTGTGTTACCAGAAAGACAATTCTGCAAAAACTTTAAAAAAAGGAAGGTAGCTTTTCAGTTTACTTCTGAAGACCTACAGAACGTGGCCAAGCCAAGTATTAGAGGTAACAGATTTATTATTGTAGCATGGGGCAAAAATGTTCTCAGAACTAGTCTTAAAGAGCCTGTGACAGCCACCCAACAACTGTTGTGCAATGACATATTGGACTACTAGTAATCTCGAACCATCGGTTTAAAAAAGAAGATGGGATACCGTTTCGATAAATATCAATAATTTCGAATATCGCGGGGAAATTCCTTCGACTCATTTTGAGGTTTTGGGGAGAGCCGGAAGTGACGTCAATGCGGGAACGCTTCACTGTGCAGCGAGAGATCCAAACACGGACAAAGTGTGTTGTCATGCGTAGAAATGGTGAATTACTGAGTTTAGGCACGTTAATAACGTTTTAATGAAGTTGACTACAGTATATTCATATTTGTCAGTGCTTTCATGTCAATTCCGCGAACATAAACATAAATGATCGTGGTGAAGATGATGATTAAATTAGGATTAAAAATCGGTAGTGAGAGCTGCTGAATTTCTTCCCGTCGGATGTGATGTAAAAACATAAGTCACTAGCACATCCCCCACTCCCCCCGTTGACAATTTACTAGCGGTACCGAAGAGGGCCGGTCGAGAGTCCCGGGATGATTTTTAGTCCCAGTCCACCACTGGCTACATGACCGTATTATCGCCCATATTGACGAACCTAATTCCTAAACTTCTAACAGATACAAAATAAACCGATCCTTCAGCCTCATATGAGCTCTCAGACACGTTCAAAATTAAACTGTCATTGCTGTCTGAGCTTGCTGCTGTGTGCGCCATCGTGCGTTTGCATGCAGATGCTGGGATCCTGAACGGTGCAGCTGGAGCGCTGTGCCCGCAATGACGTCACACATAATTTGGCGGGACTTGAAGAATCCCTGAGAAGATCCAGAATATGGTCAACATTGAAGGGCAGATTAATGGTTATCAAAGTACAAATATCTAAAATCAGTTCAGTAACGGTTTTCAAGGGGACAATATTTACTCAAATGTATGGGTTTGGATGATGGGGGAAACTCGTGTCACAGGCTCTTTAACTTTGCATGGAACACAAAACTAAAAACATCAAAATAGGTGTAAACCTTTCCTCTTTGTATAATGTAAGGCCAACAAGTTCAAGAGAACTAGTAAGAAAATTCTCCCATGATGCTACAGGCTGCCACTATGGCCTACCAGTTTCCGCCCTTACATCTTATTCTTCTGCCTAATGAAGGTAAAAAAATAAAAAATCTATCAAAGTTGAATAGGAAATTATGCTACACCAAAACCCAACCACTTACAGTTCACATCTGCCTATGTATTTTATTTTTCTTTAAATGCTTGCTGCTAGGCTTACAGTTTGCACCTTAAAAGTACATGTTGAACAGATTTGAATGTTATACTAGTCTCTTTGAAATACATAAACCCAATACTCAGGATTATAATGAATGGCAGATGAAAGAAGCTTTGCGACGCACTCAGTAAGACGACATTTAAAAATAAAAAAAATCAACTTCACTGGATGGATTTGGTTGGGATGGGAAAAGACGGAATTTATTCAAAGAAGTTGTAAAGAGATTTGTAAACTATGGCATATCCAAGAGTTATGTTACACTGTTTGAATGGTTTTATATGAGTCTCAAGCAGTTTATCAAACTTGTACCATGAGGAATCTTCAAAAGAGTATTCGTTTTTATTTCACTCTGTCAAAGGCTCATTGCATTGGTACAATATGGTCTCAAAAAGATATACAATGCAGGTCGGCTTCCAAAAAGTATCCAACAAACAGATATCTTTATTTTCAAGGCAATATGTATTTAAATGACCAATCATCAGGTTCTATGAACAGAAACTCAATTTCACCACCTCTGTTCGGTGAAAGTGTACAAATTGTAGGAGTAGTTCAAAGAGGACAAAGCAGTACAAGGGTTGGAAAAGTCTGCAATCCAATAATTGGACAAAATGTCGTATCAAAATTAAAGAGAACACTTTGTTTTGAACTGGTGCCAGAGTTTAAAATAGGAAAATGTAGGACGATGCCGGCAACAAGGAAAAACTGCTGAGCAGAACAAATTGAAAATGTAGTTTGAACTCTTGGACATCAGTATTCTCTGGTCCATTTCTGGAGTCAGTGGCATTTATCCAGGGCTTTTACATTACACAATAGCTAAAGGAGCTACACTTTGCATGATAAGGGCAAGAGAAAGACAAATGGTCGAGGGAAATCTCCGCATCTGGCATGCCTAGCTATGTGTTCTGAAAATGCCACCCAACCGAAAATGCCACCTGTCTTTTACCCCCCAGCTGAAATCATGACTTGAAATCTCTACCAGCATTCCTCTTATCGGTGCTGCATCACTGAATGCCCTCTAAAACAAACATCTTCCATCCATCTCTGTCAGGAGCAGCAGGGCCAGAGACACCCCAGAGACAGCTACTGCTGGGAGTGAAATATCAGAGATCTTGAGATCTATAGGCTGCACAAGCCAAGGGAATCTATGTCAAACCTCCCTTGACCTAAACTCAGCATGGTGTTCACAACTCTACATTAGAAAGGCAAAGACAGAAATAAATAACGAGAGAGTGATGAGTGAAGGGGGAAAGGGAAACTGTCTGAGTGCAGATACTCTTAGGGCACATCCTAAAAACTGTCAGTAACTTATAAAAGGTATAAACGAAACAGAAGACTTAATGAAAATGACCAATGTGATTTGTCAGCTGTAAAGTAAACACACAGTAGCATGTCTAGTAGGGGTGTTGAAATTAATCGTTTCTATGATGCATGGTGATGCGGACGTGGACGATTCTGCATCGATGCAGGGACAGAACATAATCGATTATAGCATAGTAACGTTGCTTCCTGATCTTCCGGCCGCAGCTGGATAATAACAGTTTTATTTTCTGTCACACGAATATCAAATCGGTCGGTGACGCAGAGATCAGGGAACAATCAAATCGTATTAATCACCCAAAATGTCATTATTCTGAATTTAAACATTTCAAATCCACATATTGGCATATTCTGATTGGAAGGATAGTGCATGGATGTATAATAAGAACTGGATACAGCGTCGGAGGCGGGGTCTCCTTCTTTCCTATGAGAGCTGCTCATTGGCGCATGAGGACAAAATGGCCCAACTTTTGAGAGAGCAAAACGTCACAGATTACCCATCATGCCTAGCTGTCACAGCAGAATAACACGTATGTGCACTCACAGAGCATGTGCCCCTTAAGCCCCGCCCCCCGAGCTCCCACTCTCGGCTCAGTAGAATGAATGGAGACAGAATATAAATCTAGATTCGGCTTTTAGTGCATTTTACAACTTTAAGGACCGAATGATTCTAATAAGGGCTATAAAATAGTTCAAACTGGGTACTTTATTTAGTTTAAAAAAAAGTATCCACTGATTTACAGACGTCTCTTTCCCAATGTTAGTCAATGGGGAAAAGTCTTTCTGGGCCCAGTGAGGTCACGGACTGATACGGAAATTGTCACAACGAATATTTTCATCAGAGTTCGGCGCACTTCCTCGGGGGTTGGGATAGTGGGGGCAGCAAAGAGGGGAGCTAAGCTAACACAAATACAACCAAAGGACACTACCACTTCCTGTCTGCTGCTGGACGCTCTCTATTTTTGCAGGAAAATAAGGCTCTAGCTAACCCAGCGGCACGACTGTGCGGCACAAACGTGAGGAGTTTCTTGCTGATTTCATAAAAAAAAGGCCAGGTTACCAAGAGCAGTCAGCTGTGACATAATAGCCTCCTCACTGTGCTGAAACTCTCTCAGCAGCATTGAGCTCATTTCCTTTCACAGTCTAACACATCCCATTAATCATGAAAATCCTCATCATGCCCGTTGGACATTACTCACACAGAATTGTATATACGGCATAAGATAGAGTCGGTTCAAACATGATAACTTTCAGAAAGACTTCACTGGCTTCTTGGCTCCGACAAGGTTTGTTTGAAGAAAAGATCAATCACACCAGTTAGTATTTAGAAGCATATTTTAAATGTGCCTTCTTGGTAAAGCTGACAAATCTGAAGTTGTAGGAACAAGCTGAATTTAACAATGATCAGAAATACTGCTGGGAAAAAGTGATCAAATACATCTTTTGTATCAGCTATTTCTGGAGTTTGATACGTAATAATTCTGCACTGGCACTTGTACAGAGCACAGCCTTGCTTATAATTTTGAAACTGACAGCCATATGACATTTAATCTTCTATCTCTAGTCCGCTTGGCAATGCTAGTGGAGTAAAGGCAATGCGCTCAATACTACAGTATACTCTTTCTCATTCTGTAGTTGCCATGCCTGACAGCAGTGAGCTTTTGTCTAGACTCTCTACAACTGTTTGGTAAACTTAATATTTCATCAGCACTGTCTCATGTCATTCCCTACCTCCCTGAGCGTAGAGGGCAGGGCCAGACTGTGTGCTGAAATCCTAAATAAATAAATGACGCTACCTATTAAACTTCCATTTCCAAATAATATCCAAGCGGGGATATTACTGACACTTGTAATGCATAGCTGTGAAGTTGCACCGGCACTTTGAGGACTTTGTAAATGGAAGAAAAAGGAGGGAAAGAGTGTTAAACATCTCACCCATAAACACATTAGGTGATGTGAGTTTAATTCCTCATAAAAAGGAGGAATTTTAACATTTCCAAGTTGATTTGCGATTAGTAAAAATGTGCACTGGCAGGCGTACACAAGGTTTTACAAATCTGAATATTTCTTTGATGCATGTACATTTCTAATATTGAATGTTTAAAAACATTTAGTGTGGATTCTATGCAGTGTTCTATAAATAAAGCCCTGGGTGTACACGGAGTGAACTGAAGATTTGGAACAGCCTGAAATTATTTTATTTTATTTGTATCACTTGAGTAGGACATTTTTGCTGGCTTACTGAAACCACCGCACTTGTTTGAAAACAAAGGTGATTGCATCATGGGTGAAAGATAACAGAAGAGGATGGCAATAGAACAACAAGGGAAAATAGTGGCTGTGATTTCGCAGCCATGCCAGCTGTATGCATGTGTCCCTGCATGAGAGTGTGTGTGTGTGTGTGTGTGTGTGTGTGTGTGTGTGTGTGTGTGTG
>CALSBZ010046773.1:52752-71251 GCA_943591055.1 Gobionotothen gibberifrons
CACACACACACACACACACACACACACACACACACACACACACACACCCTCTCCTCTATGCGTCTCTCACTCCATCCCTCTTTTCCTTCTCTATTTCTTTCCCCTGTCCCCCGTCTGTGTTGCTCAACCTAAAAGCTTTGCAACGTGTGACCTATCTGCTCACCCAAGTAAGAGGACACATGTAAGGAGAGGGAGACAAGACACACACACATTCACAAGTTCATGCAGAAGCTGTTTTTTTTCCACGGACTAGCTGCCACATCTAATGAAATTGATCTGTATTGTCTCCAGTTGTTGGACAGAGAGAAATAAAGGGTGTGTGTGTGTAATTCAATCCCACTCACCTTCCTCGAGGATCACTGAGTACTGTAGCCGAAGTAGTCAACAATTGAGGCATAAGATCTCTGTAAGTGGTTGGATTGAGCTAAAGTAATTCTATACATTTCCTGGAGAGTGCATGTGTGGAAAACACCATCCACACAGTCCTTTCAGACAGGGTGTCAATAGCACTGATTGTCTTTTCTTAGTTTAAGGCTGAAAAATACATTCAATCAGCACAGCTCAATAGCACTCAGGCAGGTGCCACGCGAAAACGGCCCCCCGAGCCTCCGACGCTGACAGCGAAGGTTCCTTGAACTGTATCGGAGTGGAGCTCATTTATTGTCTTTGTCTATGTCAGGGAGACGGAACACGACTGGATCGATGCTCAGTGGTGAATATTTTATGCAAGCTATCGTGTATCAGGCCAGGAACCAGGATTCACTTGGGTACTTACATCTGACACCGACAGCCAAGTGGAACATAATTGGTTATAGAGTTGGTTTCAGTGACGGGAAAATTATTTCACGTTCAACTGCATGTATTGGTAACGTGTTAAAGTTAAGTGAAGATGTTAAGGTTAAACAGAAAACTCTTTATGGGCAACTAGTCAAACTCATCACTTGGTCCTCTTTCAGTATGAGTATATGAAGCTTTGTAAAATCAAAGTTGGAACTAAACGGTGAAACTTTAGAGAGGGTAACTGTTTCGAGAGAGCATATTCTTTACTATGCAAGTCAAGATATTTTTTCGGTCTGCCGCTATTATACAGGAAACCGGAGCAAGAGGGAGGGTTATGACGTGCAACACAGGTCTACGACTCATCGAAGCAGAGACAGTGCGGGTTCGTGGTATGCACTGTGAGATGCTAGTTAATTTTGACTTGCAAGTGAATATATAACCAGTGTTGTTTTGTTCAGTGTAGACACTGTCATCACAACACAGACGCGTGAGCGCCCCTCACAGAGGTATCTATTGTTAGAAACAGCTCTAACTAAAAGTGAAGATTTCTAATTTCATTCTCTCGAATAAACAGATTGACATAATTTGTAAAATACTCGACCTTTTTTGATAAATCATTTCAGACTAGGGAATCAGGTACAAGTGGATAACACCATATATGATAAACCTATTCAATCCACATTGACATCGACCTCCACAACAGTCCAATACATTGTGAGTTATATTTTCTTTTCCAGAAATTCAATGATAAATACTGTAAATGTTTATGAGAAGTATACAAGTGCTTATTGATGCAGTTAGTACATTGTTCCCATACCATAAGAGCTCCATAATTCCATAGTAAAACTAGAAACCTAGTTTAGTTAAGCAGTGACAGAAGTATAACTTTGTTGTGCTTTACCTTTGGCAAAGCGTACTTGGGGAACCTCATCTGGACAAACTCGTTGCGCCGATAGGAAACATAGTGCTTGGTGCGATTCCCTGTGGTGACCTGGAAAAAAGACATACAGACAGAGAATTAAAAAACTAATATTTTAATTGAAGCAGATATTAAACATACAGTGTTTGTGTTTAAATAAGTCCAAGGCTTTGGAACATGCAATTTCAAGTAAAACTTTAAGGCAATGTTTTCAGGAAAGAGAGAGAACAAATACATCTAAACAAAACATTCAACATCCAGCAATGTGCAGCCGGTGGAGTCAAGGTGCACAGTTTACCATATGCTGTGGGTGACTCACACCGTGCTGAAAAGTAAAACTCCCCCGCTCGGCACAGACCTTGGCATTCACTACACAAACTGGGATCTGTGGGTAAAAGGCTGAGTCATGCGATCCCTTTCCTCTCCCCCGACTACCACCAAACACTTCCCTTCCTGAGCCGGCTGATCAGTAAAAGCTAACCAGGCACCGAGCCTGAATACCCAAACAGCCGAGGCTACGTTACGTTAGCTCGGTGAAAGAGACGGTGACTTAAACAGGAGTTGAACGCATCATATCCCAAGTGATGGGCTCAGACGCATGCATTACACTTTCTGAAACACATTTCCTGTCGCTGTTCGGCTCTTTGGAAAGCTAAAACTTTTACTTTCAAAATCTGATGGAGAACTTTGTATTCAAAACTTTTTCTTTTACTCTCCCGCTTTCAGAATATCATTTTCTCGATCGTGTATGTTCAGATTTGAGATGTTATTACAGCCATCATTTCTATTTTAAAGAAGCAGACCGGCAGCGCTTTTGTTAAATGCTGAACACTGATGAAAGACTGATGAAACAATGATTTAATTTTCTTTTTAATATGATTGAGCCCCTTAAGGCCATTAAGAAATGACCTTCTACAGAGACCCTGTATGTATGAATTAGCCAAGGCTAACACTGAACTTTTAGCCCGGACAGCTTTTTTACTGTACTGCTTTAACATCTGATAATCACCTTAAGGCCCTGGTAAATGTGTATAAATATACATATATGTGCATTTCTGTCAAGGGTGCAGGTTCGGTTGCATACATTGGTATGGAAACAAGAACTCGAAAGAATTTCAATTCAAAAGGGCAATCTATTTCCTGCATAAATACATCCATATTCATGTCATCAAGTAATAGCACATTATACTGTACATGGTTATTATAAGAGGGGACTAGAGGCTCAAGGCTACATTAGCAAAACAAACACAAATCTTTGACAAGATAATATAATCCATACAATAAAATGGATCATATCTGTTGTTCTGTTGAATCGATTTATATGCTTTTTAAAAACTCTCCATCGTACAACCATGTTAAAGAAGTGCAATTCTAAATTGGTAAGAAGTTTAGAATCAATATTGCAGAACTCTTTTCAAAGCAGGGTGTTTTGATGGACCTGTATTGCATCCAAGAGGTTATGTACAGTAATATAAACTCTGATTTATTTGTATAATATCCTGTGAGTTTTATAGGGGAGGAATACTAATCCACTGGAGTACTTTTAAACACCACCTAAAGATTGCTCTCTACCATCAAACTATATTGTCTTAAAAAAGCCAGATTTTAAGGGAATACTGGTTATAAATACTAATTCACATTAAATGAGCAGAGATGTTTAATCCCAGAGAAGTGCCTGCATTTCTTTCTCTCAGACAATTGGAATTGTAAAGTGATAAGGTCATACATGGAAATGATGTCATGTTTCTCTGTCCATAAATGTGTCCCTACATCTTATATCAGTTGGTTCGTAACACAGGAAGTACTAAAAGGATAATCCCTGGAGGATAGACGACCAATCAATCTTGTCCTAATGAGGGTTGTATTCCTCATGAATACACATTTACACACATTCATTTACATACATGCACAAATGCAAAAACATTCACCCCAATATATGACAAGTTTCATCGCATTACATCTTCTGCTCTATACCAGCTCATATATATTCTGCTGATATCAAATGCAAATGGTATTCAGCTTTCAGCCTCTGGTAGAGTACTGCATGGCGAGTCAATTATTGACAAGGCAAGATTAATTCTGCGCACACTCCCAAATAACAATTATTAGCTATTTTAAGCCAACTGTACGGCATGCCGACAGACAGCTGCAGCCTAAGTTGTGCATGCAAACATTGAACATAGGCACAATTGCTAAATGATTATAAATAACAGGTTTCAGGCAGACAGTTTTAAAGGTACCAAACTATACTATTAATCAAGTAATGGCTATATTTTGAAACATAAGGGTAACTGTCTCGCCTACACAATAAAATATGATCATATTCGGTGCTCAAATGCTTTAAGGCACAAAACAGTAGGAGGGCTAAGTTCCTTTAATGCATATTTAACTTTTTCCATCTGTTATGATGGCAAAAAGTGGAAAGTTAGAGAAGAAAAATAAAAGGGAAATCTTGCCAACACTAAAATGACTTAAGGTTCAGTTTTACCCTAGAGGCTACTGTGGAAATACTGTGAGCATTTTCTCAATCAGAAGCGAAGCCACGAAGGAGATCAGTTCTCCTATTTAAAACAAATGGTTGTCCCTCTGTTTTGGTTGTACTGTCTGCATATTAAACAACTCATCAACATTTCTCTCCAGCAACTGCAGCTGTTTTAATAATACATAGCGGATAGAGGCACAGTTTAAGGCTAGCTGGTGAACATAAAAACATAACATGGGACAAAGACTGCAAATTAGCTTCAGCTAAAAGCCCTGTGTACATTTCATCAGTCACATTCTATATAACCCTGATCCTACCTAAATGTTTGACATGCAGGGAATGTACCGAATGGGAACAGAGAGAAGGAAAATACTGCATGAAACAACTGTCATAGAAAGACTGTTAACTCTCTAATCAGATATATCAATATTGTCTGTAAATGGGAAAAAGCTATATTGATTCAGAAAATAATTAAATAGTTATACTAAAGAATAGAATAGTTATCAAACACAAAATAAATGTTTGTTTTTTTCATTGATTGGCAAAGAACGCAAAATTGAAATGATAAAATAAATCCCCTGTGTCTTCAATGAATAAACCCTCAGGTAAAGTGGCAACAAAATAGAAAATGTTGTGCCGATTTTGGGAGCCAGTTAGAGTCTATGAACATGCTGTTTCTATTATGTATCTGCTCTGTGTTTTATTACATTTAAAGAAAGTAGAATATTTATTACATGTTTACCCCAGGAGCTGCTGCATGAGCTCTAAACTCAGGATAAAACAAATATTTGGGACATAAAAAGAGCACGCATACCATTTCCGTATCAATAATAGAGTTCTTTAGCACACCACTTGCTCCGTCCCCTCCCCGATGTGGAGGTGCTTACCTTGACAAAGATGTAGTCGTCCTGCACCAGAAGAGAGTTGTGGTCGATTTTGCCGAGAAACTGAGCCGTCACCATTTTGTCTGAGCAGTTCTGGATGAGACAGGTCACATAAAGGTAACCTGCAGAATCAGACAGGACAAACAGACTTAGTTACTGTTAGTAAGATGTGAAACAAAGGTGTTTACAAAAATGGATAATTCTTAGCATTTGACAACAAAACACAACAACATCAACAATAAAAACACACACTTTCATAAAGAGTAATGATTAAGGGAAAAATAAGTACTTTTAAGGTACATTTTGAACAAATAAATACATGATTAATTAGTGATTAAATGTGCAATCATTCAACTATTGAATAATAAAATATTTGTATCTATTCACAGCTCAAATATACGGGCGGCTGTGGCTCAGGAGACAGACTGTTGATGTCAAATCACAAGGTCGGTGGTTCAATCCCGAGCCCCTTAAGCAAACATGTCGATGTGTCCTTGGGGAAGATACTTAATCCCAAATGGCTCCCGATGGCATGGCCTAAGGTGTATGAATGTGTGTGTGAATGGGTGAACGCTGACTTGTATGTAAAAGCGCTCTGAGGGGTCACAAAGACTGGGAAGGAGCTTTATAAATGCAGTCCATCCCATTTTAATGTATACACCTAAAGCCATAAAACATGCCCACAGACCAACACACAGGGAGGGAGAGAAGACGATGTGAATAGAAAAAGTAAGACGTCATTTTTCAGACTATTTAAGATATGACAGTCTTCCCAATAGACACATCGCCGTTGTAGCAACCAAATGGCCAGGAGGGATTATCCTCGCAGACACACAGCGAGGTTAGCCCCGGTTGCAAAGCTCAACCGCTATTGAATTTCGACTAGCAGCTGCATCAGCAACACTGCCTCCTGAAATTCAGCTATTACTGTCCTCCCAGAGGTGGCAAGCTGGCAAAATGTCCACACACACACACACACACACACACACACACACACATTTTGAATGACATTACCTGTTTTGACCTTGAATTGATTACATGCATGCAAACCTTTACTTGCAAACTATAGGGATTTAGTCTCCATTCCATAGCATCAAAAATAAAAACTGGACTATTGTTGTAATGATGAAACAATTGCTGAGGAACAATCTATAGAATTCCTCGAGACAACTGGTAAGTATGAAAATATTTTGTTTGCATTCAATTGGAAACAGGTAATAAAGAGTAAAACTATGTTGAGTACAGCTTCAATGTTTTGTAAAGAGTTTTGTAACTAACTAACTGTATGACAAGAATAGTTTCCATCAATATTCGACCCTTGTCGCTTATTTCAGTGAGGTAATTATTAGTAATTGCTGGTAAAGATTTGCTTGTTTTATTTACTATTTGTCAATAAATACATTAAGTGTAGAAAGACGTTAGAAAAAGTGCCAAACTATTTAATATCCTAGCATTTCTGTATTGATTTTTGTGTTTTGGAATTGTTGATCAATACACCTTTTTATCATTGCTTATGAAAGGCACTTTTTGTTACCTCAAACAGCTGTTTGTTGTTCTTTGAGCTGCTAAAGAAAGAGACCCACCTCACTTCTGCGGGCCCTACGCTCCTACCATTAGCATCTTTATTCTATATATCTATGTGACAGCATAAGTACCAGAGAATAAAAACAGACTTCCAAGAACTACCTTTTAGAAAGTCTATTTGTTCTTTTTTTGCTGTACTATTCTCTCTTTGTTAAAGAGGTGTTTGTTCCAACAAATGGACTTGCTAATTTATTGAACTGCCAGGACGTTTACTCAAAGAAGTATACAGCAGAGGACTCATTAGAAAACCATTGTATTGGGCTAAGTGTTCAATTCCAGCTTGCTGAACATACGCTTCTTTATACTAGTTGCTGTCCTCGCACACCTGGGAACACATAAACTACTGTAAGCACACACACATATTTACACACGTAAGTCACTGTCTGTCTTTGCAAAGCCTACATGCTTGTGTTTACCAGCGCATGAACAAAGTCCACTCACGCTTTCCTGCACATCACGCCCCCTTAATAACTGACACTTACACACACCCTGTCACACTCCCTATACTCAAAGCTCATTCATCAATCGACCACTGCCATTTCTCTTGATTCTCTTTCCTCTCATCCACCGGTCCTCGCTTCCTCTTCCCTTGGTGACACATTGCCACCAAGGGAATGTGTCCTTCTTTGATGCTTGACAACGTTTAACCTTGGAGATGCCACATGTGACGGGGGGGGGGCACAGGGTGACTGGAGTGGTTCAGCATGCCTGATCACTCTAGTCCCTCTTGAGTAGCTATTGGTATGGAAGCAAGGCCAGGGAAAAGGAAGGAGAATTTGGAGGAAGAGGAGGAGGGGGGACCATGTGATGCTCCCTTGCCCCAGAAAGAGCCCTCGTTCCTGGGCAGCTGGCCCACACAGTCTCTCCAGTTCACCATCCACAGACAGAGCGTTGTTTGGCTGACAGCTCTCCTATTACTGGCAGCTTTCTGTGAGCTGGTCAAAATCGGTTTCTCTCCTCGAAGGATTTAGGAGATTTGTTGCATGTTTCTAGAGAGGTTTATGGAGGTATGTATATCCTTTATTTATTTTGTATTCAAGCACTAACCTGCGTGTCTGTCACTTTACTGATACCATAATCCAGATTTTTTTTTTCTTCCCCAGCGACCTATGAAACCCCTCCTTAATTTACCCATCAGCCCCCCATTGACCAACTGTCCACAAACACCCCACCCACAGCAAGGTCAAGAGTTCCACTCTTCTATTCCCTGCATTCACACGGCAGGCTATAGTAAGATTTGTGCTACCTTGATGCAGAGAGAGTAAATATGTGACAAAGCAAATCAAAATAACCTCCAAAATATCCAAACAAGTAGATGTGGATTGCAAAATATATTTTCATAATGGAGATATAACACCTAGTCCTTATTACACTAGGTGTCAGTAAAATGCCAACTAATGTAGCGATGAGTCAACAAATAAGAATACTGCAAGCTAGCAAACAAGGACGTTTTGGGAAAAAATCTCATCAGCATTTTTTTTCGGAGGAAGTTAATGGATCCAATTTAAAAATAGGTATATTTTATATTGGGAGGAAAACAGCCAATTAGTTTGTTTTTTTCACAGAAACGCAGTGGAGTGAAACTTGATGACTACTTGTTAGCTTCTCGTGATTCATATGTAATTGCAATTGGTCAGTTATGACGTTCTGTGACAAAGTTAGCCACATTTAATATAGCTTTGTGAAAGTACCATACATTTCCTCGGTCAGCAAATCCATAAATTGTTGGAATTCCATTAAAAATGTTTTAGATATCACTGTGATAGTGTGGCCAGGCCCTAAAAGTGTCATGAATAAATAAACCACCACTATATGTGCATATGCATAATCACGGTACCTCCACTCGTATCTTGCATTTCCATGTGTACCAGATCGGGGTCCACATCCACACCTGATACTGACCTGGAATACACAACAGAATAACATGAGTTAATGACGTTTGTGCTAGAAAACAGTAAATAAAGTCAGACTATATTAGAACTTAAACCACATAACACCTTCATTTAAGATTGCATTTAAGGAAGCACAGTGAGAACATTTTTTTTCCCGATTTTAATAATATAATATAATTCTGTACCTACTGTATGGACTCACATCCAATGCAAGGGTGCATTGCCAAAACAGTTGCAAAGCAAACGCTGGTTGAAGGTGGGGATGGCAAATGTCATGTTTTCTTTATCGTACAAAGATAGATTTATTCACTGGCATTGACCAAATATAAAAGGTCACAACCTAAAATTGGGGGTTTTGCATCATCATCCAATATCAACTATCATGTCTGAGCTTACAGTTTTAATATTTAGTCTTGAGGTAACGCAGTTCTGCTCCACTGTCACTTTGTCTGCTGTTTCTTGTCTTAACAGATGGTAGAACTACACAGAGCTATCCGACTCAAGATAAATACATATCTAACCTAAAGGCAGATCTTTAGCAGATAAATAATATATTTAAAAACAAAAATGAACAGGGTTTAAATGCTAGATCACTGCACACTTATCCTTTGGTCCCTTTTGATGTACTCAGCCTTGCCTGATATGCTTTAAAACCTTCCAAATAGTTTACCCCCTTTGCCTTCTCCGAAGCACACCATCATAATGTATACTATAGTACACTGTGTGCCCTTCAGTGAGCAGTAAACTAAGCAGTTCATCTGATTAGAACTCTGTGGAGCAGTCTGTGAAATTTCCCCAGCCCAGTAAAGATTGAGCCGAAATTTAAAACCTCGTTACTTTGCCTATAAAGACTTTTTATGAGCAATTAGCAGGTCATGGAGGGACGCGAGAGGATGAATCACAGGACGTGCGACAGGATGACGGTCCAGTCTTAAGCTCACTGGTTTATTTAAATCAAAAAGTTCAAGCGACGCATTTGACTTTAGTGAGTGACCAACAGAAAGTCAGGATTTCTTAAAAGCTTCGCAGGTGACATTACCAATAAAAATGTAGCTGATGTACTTTATATAACACTTTAAATCTTTCATTTTTATCGCAGGTACAATCCCGATGACTTTGAATGGCACATGATCATGACCATCACAAATAAATAATGGCCACACAAAATCCCATTCACTGGTTTTGTTTCCAAACTTCTAGAAATAATTCAGTTATTTAGTCATCAGTTTAAAAAAGACCTTCCTCTAATAGAGTTAAAGCAGTTATACCACAAACTATACAGGCTAATTCCTTATACATGCACATACACAGAGTGTTTAACAGTTCGTTGTAAACACAGTATGTGCATTTGACAAAGCCGGCCATGCTTCTGCAACATCTGTACAGTAGCATCTCAACGATATGAGAAGAATATTGAGAGTACAATGATCAATTCAATGAATGTGAAAGTCAAGGTTTCTGTGAAAGCCTTATTTGATTCCACGCATAGGGCCAAAGCTTCAAGGACTCCAATTATTTGTATTTGACAAGAGGCTTTATTAACTCTGTTTTACGCAAATCGCAAACTCCTTTTAAGGAAAAACTTGGTTCTTAGAATGTGGGAGTAACTCCAAGTTTGCTAAGAGAGAACGTTTCAGAGACAGAGAGAGTGTGTTTGCACATTTGAATGATATATCCAGCTGGCAACCTGCATATTAATGTGAAGGAGGTTAGCTCCTAAGGTAGTGACAAGAACTGCTTAGGCTCACTTAAGGCCAGCTGACCTTGAAGGTGGACCAGCTTGTCAATTTGAAACCACTCCTCTAAAATATTGCTTGATGTTTTTCCCATATATTTGCAATATAAATAATGAAAAATACAAAAGCTGAAGGCGAGGTCTTCCAATGTACAGTAGTGGGATGAAGCAGCCTTAACAATTAAGAGGCTGGAACCACAGAGTATAAATATAAAATACATACACACTTAATGTTTCACCTCGCATTTATATTTAATTGCCTATACTATTCAAACTTTACAGCCCAGTATCACTAAAGCAAGGTCCAAAGGAAAACATCGGGTCAGGCGTCCCCACCAGCAGAGTGGTTTTAATAGAAGATTTATTTGTGCTGGCTGACAGAGTCTTATCTTCTTGTTTTATGAGCGTTAGGTTGTGGAAAGGCCGCGGTTTGGGCCACCCTGTCTGCACAACTTTAAAGCACATTTATGTACAGGCATGTCTGCATCTCTTCCCTTTTACAGATGGAGCAGGTCACAACCTTACCGAATGTTGTGAAGGCCTGAATACATGAGTGTGTATCATGAGCCAAATAAAATACAGCTATATGTGGGTCAAATTCAGAGTAGCAAGGATTAAATGTAAACTATAAAGTAATCATTTGATCTTCTGGTTCGGACACGGTTTGAGCCAGACCATATAAAAAATGTGTTTTATTAAGGCTGTAAAGTCGTGTGCCGATGACACAAAAACAGGGTGAAAGCCTTGTAAAAATGGAGGGACAGTCACAGTAAATCAAGACATTTGTGTAACATTCCTTCATCTTACAGCCACGATTCTTAGTGTCATATTTGAATTTCACACTTTCTTGTGATCAAACTTCACCAATATTGTGTTCTTTTAACTTATTCAAAATAGCTAAAATCCTTTTCAATTCAGGCTGGATTTTTGTAATGTGTTTTTGGGAGGCCTGCCATGTGCTAAACAACTGCAAATAGATCAGAATGCTACATATATCCTATCCTATATCCTAACAAACATTCAACCATATTTGACAAGTTTTGGCAAACCTTCAGACTTAGAGCTTCAGATTTCATACACATTTTTTAAACGGACATGCCCTTTTGCACCCGTTTGATTAACCTCATATTCCAAGGAGGACTCTTAGCTATCAGGGCAGATTATACAAGACTCCTGTTGCCAGAGTTCAAAATAAATTGTCCGATTACCCTGGAATAATCTCCAAACTGACAGTCGGATTCTATTGAAGTCTTTAAAAGCAATCTTAAAATCCTTTACATGAACTTTAAATGAATTGCTTGTTCTTTCATTGTCTAGCTGGGGGGTAATTCTCAGCCTTGATGTATAATTTAAAGTCTAGTTGGTATAGACCTTGTTTATCCTGCCAGACAGGATAATATTTACTTTCTGATACTTACTGAATAATAATCCTATGTTTGTTTGTGTCCCACAAGCACAGCTGTGTACCCTCCTCTCCCTGGGTTTGTTTCATTCTCCTGTGTGTAAAATGATTTCCTTCCTTCTTCTTGTAATGTGTGTAGGCAGTCTGTCTCTTTCAATGGTACATGGTGGAGAGGACATTGTGTGGGTTACGATATAGCTATTTCATAAAACTTTATTTATTCTTACATTATATGTATAGGTTTTTGTCATTGGTTAGTCTTCACTTTAGTTTAAATATATAGATAATTATGTTAAAAAAAATAATTCCCTCCTCAGTTCCCTCTGTGGGCGTTTAACTTTTCGCTTTATAGGATTTTTGGTTAATGAGTTTTCCTTATCCTAAGTGAGGGTATTATGATAAAAGGGAGTCATAAGCTGTACAAGCCTCTGAAGGCACATTTCTGATATGTGATATTGGGCTATACGAATAAAATGTACTGAAATGAGTAAGACATGCAAAGAAGTTAAGGAGAAATCAGAGGATGAAGGACAGGAGTTATAGCGCAGAACCTGATAGAAAATAAGATGAATGAGGAGGGGGGGGCATTAGAAGAGGAAGCTCTCAAGCGGTGAAGAATTACACGTGGAGGAAAATAATATACAATGTGGGTCCTTTCACTGCCAGAGGAACCACAAAACTACAAGAGATGAATCGATAAAGAGGTTCTGCTGCATAAACTCCTGCACTTACGCCCAAAATCCAATTCAAATTTCTACTCCAAGACAAATTGGAGCGGAAGTTTTTTGAATTATGGTTACTATAAAACTGATTTATTATTACCTGGGATAAAGCAGCTCGAGACACAATCATATTCTTTGAGCATTTATATTAAATCGTAACAAAAAAGGATCAGAATATTGTCTAAAAATGAACCCAATTACTCAGCAGGGGATCAAATGTTTTGACAAAGCGGGGAACTAAAGAAAAGTTGGAAATATGTGTATTAGCTTCAGTGCGAGGACAGGTTTGATACCACTGAGTTAAAGACCTGGTACCGAGATTGTGTTAGCCTAGCTTAGCATAAAGACTGAAAGGAGGGGGGGAGCTTTGTCGAAAGATTAAAACTGCCCATCAACAATAATAAAGTTGCCTTACTTACAGAATATATCTTGTTTTTATCCCCCATTCAGGACCTTAGTGTAAAACAAGTCGAATTAAGTGTTTTCATATTGTGTTAATCATCCAGAGAGCGACATGATTTAGGAGGAACAGCTGTTCCAAGGGATTTCACCAAGTGAGACCTACGTGTTGCCTGATTAAAATAAAAGCATCAGCATACTGATACGCTTACAATGACATAGCCTCACTGCATTTGGGGTGTTTTGAAAGAATTTGCTAATTGGCAATAATACAAAAATAAACAGCTGAGCACTGGAATGTCTGAAGGTGATTGGTGTTCAACTATACAGTAGTAGTTGTGGAGAACAATAAAAAAGTGAAGGGATTACCAAGGTGATTGCAATTCATCCTGAGAAGGACATGTTAGTCTTAAGCAGATTCCATGGAAATCAATCAAATAATTACCGGATTCACTCAAAAACACATATGCAAACCTCTTGTTGGTGATGAAGACAGGTGAGCATCGAAGTTATTAGGATGCTGCATGTATAACAGCTTTTATATATTTGTGCAATTCTTCTGTGTAGCAACATCTGCAGTCCTGTTTACCAGACACTTTCTTCTTGGTCTCAGTACAGGCACAATAGTTTCCAACCCAGCAAACCTCATTATTTTTGAAAAGACAGTCGACAGTGGTCCGCTGTCATTTGCCAAGAATTTGTGAGCATGTAATTCCCCATGAAATTACAGATGTCATTTTAACATTCAGTGAGTTTTAAAGTTGGTTTTTTTTCCACATTGGGAGAATAGTTGATTCCTCTGACTCCAGCTTAACACTCAAGCATTAGATTGATATTGATCTTCTCATCGGTTTTTAAATGCTGAACTATCGACTTTAAGACCTCAAGGGGTGATGATTCTCCTGTATCGTATGTACTGTATCAAAGATGTTTTTAAAGACAGATTCACTAGACATGAGGGAGTTTTACCTTGCCTTTTTTTAATAAGCAAGAACCATTGTTACTTTACTTTTACTATACCTCTCATGTCTTATCTTATTCTAACACAACCAAGACTTGTGCCCGAGGTAAAATACCTCACCTGCTAACAGTAAGTGCTTTCTACTGAACCATGTGTTGCTGCTTTGAACATGTATGTGTCAATGAAGAAGACAGCTTATTCATCAATAATGAGAGAATACAGTTGGACTGACCAGAAGACTTTGTCCTTGGTCACCCGCTCCTGAAGCAAAGTCCACTTGCGACCCAGGTCTGTAGAAGCAAAGAGCTGGACACGGAAAACAGAGAAAAAGCCACAATTAGACATTAAAAAATAACTCAAAGCATAGCATTAAATTATAAAGCCTTACCACCAGCCTTTTACCAGCTTTAAATTGGAGCATAAATCAGGTCTATTTGGAACAACCCAGTTCATCCAATCAAGCTACCAAATTTCATGGTTCACAAAATAAAGACTGAGCTCAATTAATTATTAATCATAGCAGGTCTGTGTGTGCGGCTAATATTTTGTAGCAATGTGTCAGTAGTGCTTGAATGTGTTGCCTGAGCTCGTGCACCATTGATCGCACCATTCGCACTCATAATAAAAGTCTATTGATCTCTACACACAGGGTATCCTTGATGCCTCAAAAGCCCATTGGAGCTAGGAAAAGTATTTCACCACACAAAATTCATCTACCATTCAAAAACACAAACACTTTCTCAACGATGAGCATTGACAGAGGCTTGGTTAAGGCGCTAAATCCTGTCTGCATATTGCTCATACCAACCTTTCTCACTCAGGCACAGGATATCTGAGTCATCAATTCAATATTAAAGACATTTGAACTGTGAATATCCAGATTTGAAGCTATAGCTGATAGAAATAAGTCGTTGCTCTCGCAAAACTTCTTAATTTACACATGCTGCAGTTCGTCCTATCATTCTCTAGCTAAATTAATATTGTGTTCTGTTTGAATGGATTCCCCACTTCCATCTACAGTCGGCCCATATGGAACAGATTAAAAACTAATTGAATTGCTTTTTAATTAGGTGTAAATTATTAAACTTGAGGAGTTGAAATGGCTCAAACTTATGACATTTTGGATCTTATGTCCTACCAACAATTTCCATAAGGAGGCGTGTGAATGTGTTTTAATAACAGACATGCCAAAGTTGTAAACTGTGGATTGTTTTTGTATTCTTCACCATAACTGCGGTCATCTTGCAGCTCGTTTTCTACAGTGCTGTCGGCATGGATGTGTCACGGACTGACTTATTTCAATAGCTCCTGGCAACAAGACATAAGTAATACAGTAGGACCGCAGTGTGAGGTTTCAGTCGTCATGTTTGCTCGGGACGTACTGCCATGTTAGAACTAAGAAAGCAATTAACTCCACCGTGTAGCAGAGAGGGATCGGGGAAAACAGCATTGTAGGACACAGAGATCCATGTAGCAGAATTATTATCTAATATACAATTGTGCATTAACCATGCCTCATTAACCAGCAACTGAGTATCCACCATCACGGAATGATTATCTGTATTAATTAGCCAAACATTACAATTACACTTACAGTTTAGCTTTAATTTCAAAGTCAAAACGCCGCAGTGAGGCATTTAAAAGCAGTCTGGTGATGGGAATAATTACTATCGTAGTCTTGGTTGGTGTTGGTACTAATTTCTAATTATTTGTACTATTATTTTATTGACAAAAAATAAAGGGAATATGGCGGTTGCGTTAAAAAGACGTTTGACAGGAACTTTATTTAACATTTGATTTGTTTTCAATATTGAAATGTCTATTTATATATATTGTTTTGCGTATCTTAATGCCTTTTTAATATATGTCTTTTGTACAGCACTTTTAATTACTTTATTTATCTGTGCATTGCTTTGAACAAATCCCCAGTTTAGTTTACAGTGAATTACCCATGCATGTCAGAAATTGAACAAAAGTGATATTGGTGAAAATAAAGCTAGAAAGGAGTATACACACATGGACATAAATGTGTGTTTGGTGCATCTAAATCTAGACTTTCTTTTCAAAATGTTTAAGATCTTACTACTGAAAGTCAAGTATGATGGCAACATGCTGTTGTTGAAATGAAATATCAACGTGCGTGTACTTGGAATAAAACTGTTTGGTTTACTTCATGTGCCCCACAGCTGTATTTCTGTATGGCAAATCAAACATCGAGTTTCCTCTGATGTTCGTGTTCTGCTGGTGCGTGTGGAAATTGGAATTTAATGCATTGCTGCTCTGACAGCTTGTGTATCATCACTGCCGTTGTTGTTCATTCCTTCAGCCTCAGAAGCAGCTATTTTATTCATAGTGCTGCAGCGCTTTGATACCCACCCTGCCCTCCTTGCAGTAGGCCAGGAGCTTGTCTTCTTCCTTAGGGTGGAAGACAAGCGTGTCCGGGGTGAACGAGATGGACTGTCGCTGGAAGGAGGAACCTTCGTCTGTGCTGATGAACAGCATTTGATCCCTTTCATTTATGGATGAACCCACCAGCACCACCTAAAAGATTCACAGAGGAGAAAGGAAAGAAAAACAAGGTCAGAGGTCAAAGGGTGTTTTCATCAGAGGAATATAAATGAATATGTTGAAGCCCATTCACTGCGCAATAAGAACTGTCCATCAGGCTTACACACTGCTTAGACCGAGGTGACACTGTATTGATTATCAATTTAGTTTTATAGCTCATAAAGTGAAGGTATTAAACATGGGGCACACTAGGACTCTCCAACCCACCCATCATAATTATGTCAAGGGCACCCAGAAGTAAGGACACTGATAAGCGTGATCAATAGGCACTAATGAAGCAGTCACATTTATTAGGAGTTCATGAATGGCGTGAAACTGTCCAATGAGGTGTCTCTGTTTATCCTCCTCACATCTTATATTACAGAAATGGTTTTGAATTGCTTCATTCAACAAAATAATTAAAATAATATGTTGGAGGCTGGGTTCTTTATAAACACGTGTCATCTTGTAGCCAAGGTTGAGATAACTTGAAGCATTAAAGAGACTATGAAAGGAACATTCAAATGGAGCTTTAAATGATTATATAAGATCACCAATAAAGCATGCATAGAAATGATCACTTCAGTATTTATGGGCGGCTGTTGCTCAGGAGGTAAAGCAGGTCGGCACATGTTGTCTTTATCTGGTAATTACAGTCCATTTATCCTTCAGGCATTATCTCTTTGCAACAGTGCAGGAAATCGGGGTTAACGCTTCTCTCGGATTTATATTTCTTATTGCAATGGGGTTGTACGAGAACATAAATTGTTCTGAAATAATTCAAGTAGTTGTTAGTGATTAAACATGAGAGAGTTGGCATGTTTTTTCATCTCTACTGTACGACTCTACTCTACTATATTTAGTTAGTCTTGAATTTTAGGTCAGTTGTACCATAAAATGTATCAAATTCCTACTAGCCACTGGAACCCTATTTTATCTACTATATTAGATAAACAAAATGAATGTGTATGCATTTAGACACAACGCTGGTAAGTAAACACACACACAAACAGACCCTTTTCAGTATTCTAATCATGACTGCAGTGAGGCGGCGAGCATAGCATGGCCCACATCTTGCTGGCTGCACTACTTGAAAGCTCTGTGTGTGTGTGTGTGTGTGTGTGTGTGTGTGTGTGTGTGTGTGTGTGTCTTCTCTTTCTCTTTCTTCTGCTGAACACACTTCCCTGAGCAACATGGTCAATTAAAGGCCTGGCGTTTGTTTGGCTGGCAGAGGGGGACCTACAAGGACAAGCAGTGGGGTGGTAAAGAAAGACGAGCAGGAAATAAGAGGCAGAGAGGAATGTATTATTTCTCTTCACATAAGATGTATTATCATGGTTCAGTGCCTTGCTCAAGAGCACTTGTTTGTTCAGAGAAAGCAGAGCTCGTAGTGTATTTAGGGATTAAAGATCCCTGTGATATATTAAGAATTTAGGATAAACTGCTGTTGGACGTATACCTAAGCTATAAGAAGTAGGAAACAGAACGTCTTCTATTACAAAATGGGGATTCATTAACATAAATAGCAAGGGCTTTGTCTATAACTGTATCGACCATAACCCTAACCCATAACCTGGAAATGAATTAGCATTATACCATGTAAAAAGACAACGTTTTTTGATATGATATATGTCTGACTTACGGGCTGTTGTTCACACAAATGTAAGATTGTTCAGTTTTTTTCTATGACATAAAATACGTCGCTAATGTCTCGAGCTCTTACAAATGGTGGTTGCTAACAAGGGACTAAATAAGACCTCGCCTCGCCTTTTTTTGCCTTGCATTTAGGCTTCATAAATCACCAAAGTTCTGTTGATATCTGGAGGCACCCTGCTGATAGAAAGGCACAATTATCAGAAACACGTGTTTGTTAAAGATCTTCTTTTCTGCAATGGGGTGGGGTTTTTTGTCGAGGGAAACCTTTTGATGCCGACTTCCGGATCGGCCTAAACAAATATGTCATCACTGCAACACTGTATAGAGAGGTTATTTGTTCTTGTTGCACATGCCTAACTGTGGCTTCTCTCCATGTCCCTGTGGGGCAGCAGCATCAATCCGGTCAGCCTGCCTCTGCCAATATGTCTCTGTTTAAAGGACATCACTCAGTTTAACCTCGTTGAGCTCTGACAGCTTGACATCCTCAGGACACACACACACACACACACACACACACACACACACACACACACACA